>WEDG01001925.1:0-182022 GCA_017591395.1 Schistocephalus solidus | reverse complement strand
AGCTCGTTGTCCGGTTTTGATCCGGGAATATCAACAATGAATAGACTCTACGATCGGTTACAGGACTCACCCTGCGTTGCCCACCCTCACTCCTGGCATCAATTCCATTACTCCCACCATCATAGAGACCACATCCATCTACTCATCGCCTGTAACCCCCACCACCGCAACCACAAACGCCTTTGCCTTCACTACCAACACCACCACCATCAGCGATGGGGAATCTCTCCTAAGCTGTACTCAATGCGACCGCACATTCACCTCACGCAACGGCCTGGTCGATCACTTGCGAATACATCGTACAGAGACCGCTGAGCCAGTGCCTGGAGCACCATCACACAGCAGAGATCGTTGCCTCCACTACCCTTACTGTCCTCGCGCATTCACTCACCGCAAGGGCCTATTCGGTCACGTGCGCATCCATGACAGCGGAATTCATCACAATGCCGACAACACCGATACACCATGCACACCCTCCGCTCCTGCCATTCTTTAGCGCCCCTGCCACCCCCACTATCATGCATGACATCCTCTCAGCCTCTACCGAGTTCTCCTGCCCACTGCGCCCGCAACTTCAACTCACGCATCGGCCTGGTCGGTCACCTGCGAATCCCTCGCACGGAGGCTGGTGAACCAGTGCATGGGGCTCCGACATACAGTCGACGCGCCCACCTTCACTGCCCTCACTGCTCCCGCACATTTACACACCGCATGGGCCTATTAGGACACATGCGCCTCCACGACAACCTCCGGTAAACCACCGGAGGCTAAGCTACATCAGCGCACACTACCTACACCAATGCATCGACAACATTCTCACAATCACCGTTTACCAGTGTATATCACGGTTTCCTAGAAACCGTGGCTGGGAAGTCTGCCAATCTGACGCTTCTACCAGACCACGCCGTCGGCTCAGTGTATGTGCTGTGTGTGTCGAGTGGCTGACCAGTGGACTGGGAGTCAGATGGCGATGGCTGCTCCATATCCCCTGAGTTTGTGAATCCTGGTGTGTGCGTTATGGGGGCCAGGTCGTGCTATGGCGCGTGAAGACGGTTACGCCGATCCATCAGCCAATGCGCACACTCCCACATCAGGCAACTGACCGGCTCGGACAGTGTCTGATGGTGGTGGTTGGGGAGAGAGTGAGGTCGACAGCTCAGCGCATGTTCCTCACTATAAACAATCTGACGCGCTTGAAACTATCACGGTGCGCTTAAAGCCGTGGCTTGGAAGGATGCCATCTGACGGGATAACTCGAACCGCGTGGTCAGCCCAAAGTGTGTTTTGTGTGTGGAGTGGCTGACTGGCGGACTGAGAGTCAGGTTGCAATGACTCCTTCTTAATGTGGCCTTTATGGCACTCCCACTCCATGGGATCCGAGCCAGGTGTGGTGGCACGCCCAGGTGTGGCTCCGGCCGCGCCAGCCACCTGCGCCCTCTCCCATCTCCGGTCTCATCAGGTGATCATTGATACCCTGCGGCAGACAGGGCAGACGTCCCACGATGTCGTTCCGGATGGCAAAGTCAAAACCAGAGTCGCGTCGGTCTGCCTTTTGCCGGCCGCTCCAGAAGAAGCTGTAGCCAGCACCCACCTCCTCCAGCTGACCCTGCTCAGAGAATCGGGTATCGCTGAGAGCAGCAATGTCTACCTTGTAGCGCGCCAGTTCCCGAGCGACTAGCGCCATCCTCCGTTCCGGCCGGTTGCTCCTAGGATTGTCTAAAAGGGAACGAACATTTCAGGCTGCTAGTGTGAGTGGACTCACCCGAGCGGCCTGGAAGGTATGGCGAGAGGGATGTGGACGGGGGTATTGTTGTTTGTGTTGGTTTTACGACTGCGTATTTTGCGATCTGCGTACCGCGGACGGCTGCAGAAGAGGTGATACCCAGCATTTGTTAAGGGCACTTTTTCTAGTTCCTTCCTTCGCGAGAAGGCAAGCTGTGCCGTCCCTAAATAGGGCTGCTCGGACATCCCAGACGGCTACCGAGCTCCACTATGCTTCACGGTTTTGTTTTAGTGGGAGAACGACCCGAGTTAGTCTGGGCCGCCTACGGGGTTGCTGTTGCCCCCACCGTAGGACTTTTTATAGGGGGGAGGTGGGAAGTTTGGGAGTCAGACATACCGGGTGTGGAGGCACACACAACACCGGAGACCCTCACCTGGTTTAGCCCACCAGTCGTGACGGTTACCCGGGGTGTGGCCGCTGGGAAGAACCCAACTTCGAGGAGCCACAGGTGAGAGTTGGGTACCAGTTAGAGGCGGCCACAGGAGCATTCACCACCTATACGAGACAGATGGAGCGACGAAATGCGATCTGTGTGGTGTTACCCTAACTTGTACCCCTCCTCCCCCATTTAACACGTAAAAGAAGAAAGACCATCTTGACATAGGACGCGATGAACTTTGCTTGATTGCTCACTTCTCTCAGTTGTTCCTTGATGTCCCTGACTCTGAGCAAGGAGACATCCTGGGTGAGTACCGAAATAATCTGTTTATTTTTCAGAGCTTTCGAACTTGTGCAGGGGTCCATTGTCAGAGATAGCAATAATACCAGAAAATTGTAACACTTATAGGGTGTACAAATCAAGCAGTGACCACGTACGCATATCTGGAGAAAACTGCTAGGTTCTGTACGCCGGTATCAAATCGATACGTCGATTGTCTCAAATCCCATCAATGGACCAGGCTTCGATCAATTCGGAGGTCGTATTTTTTGCGGCGTGAGCGATTATCATGGCGGCTGCGAAGTTGAAATCATGACCCGTTTCGTATATGTGGGCAGGTACTTTTGATTAATTCGTTGCTACTTTGACCAGCCATCTTATGTTCATGCATACGTGATCGGAGCATGCGTAAAATCTGTCCTTTTTTAGTTACAAGGATGATTTAGGCCTGGATTGCGTTATAGTATTGCAGATTGCTAGCAGGATTTAGTCGGCGTTTGATTTTTTTATCACCCTGCTGTGCATGTTAACTTCAAATCGGTGTGTAATTCCACCATCTAGTCAACCAAGAATTCGTTCCGTCGCTTCTAAGACGTGCTTAGTGTATGGCAGAGCGTGCCATATTCTTGGTGATGTTTCTTCTTGGGTCCTCCGGGGCACATCCCGTAAGCATCGACCTATGAATGCCTTTGGATAGCCAATCCGCATATGCTGGTCGCGGAGATATCAGGTCTTGCCTATCCCTTCTTCCGGTCTGCAGTAATGAGTCTGGATCCATTTTACGAGTGTTCTTGCATAGCATCAAGTCTTAGCAACTGGATGGTTACCGCGAAAACTGTTATCTTCTGTTTGCTTGCTGCCTTATAGAAAACCGTGGTCTCACTTTCACCATAATACTTTTGCCTGATAAGGACATCAATGAAAGACATCTGCTGCGCTTGTCCTTCTTCCCTTGTGAATTATAAATCAAGGATGGTCTCGTTGGACTGGTTAAAAAAGTGTTGTAGAACATGTTCCTGACGATAAGAAAGGTGTCGTCAACTTAACGGTGACAAACACAGGTTCATGTTGGATGAAGGCAGAGTTTACCAGCTACTGCACAGGTTCTAAAGAACAGAACAAGCAGCAACCTGTCTCGGTGCTTGATCAGCTGCCATTCATGCATGCCCCACTTATAAACGGCTGCCACCGGAGGAATAGTAATATCCACGCTAAAATTTGCATGGATAGGTTTTGCCGCTTCTGCTACATCTCCTTCATACGACAGATAGTGTCAAGGCGCTCCAATTAAGGTTATATTCGAGCACCTCGAGTGGTATTTAAGGTAGCCTAGGACCTGAGTTGTGTCAGTCGCTTTATTGCCAGAACCAGCGATGAGCAGGTGGTCTCACTTTTGAACCGAATGTTTGGAGAGATGTCAAGTAGCTCGTTAAATCATGATAGCATGCATCTCCTAATAATAACAAACGTGTCATAAAATTATCTGCAGTAAAGTGCAGATTTTGAATAATTGAAAGCAACCTTTTCGAGGAATTCTGTTTCGCAACTAGGCAGGCTATGGGTGCCACATTACAATGGTGGCACAATTTATGTCGTCTAGCATGTAAAAGTGAGCACTAGCAGTTTAATCGGTATGTTAACCTCTTTCCCTGCGATGTATATATTCTATCCTCAAAAATATTTTTATGGTCAAAGCCATAAAAGGTGGCCAATTTTATCGCTAGATCGACTGTGTACACGAGAGGCAGCCCCGTCTTCAGCCTACTGATTAGTTCCCAGTCCGAAATCAGGAGACCCTTCTCCCCTCAGCGTAAAATCGCCCAAAGTCAAGGTTTCTCCCGTCGCGACACCAAGGAAACAGGAGCTGAGAGTCACGCCTATCTCTCCCAGTCTCCACAACGATTCGCGGGACAGTGAGGAACCTCAAACCGCAAACACTGCAGATTTAGTTCAGACTGCAAAGCCACCAGGTTCGCCCTCTCCATCGATTTTGGTGCAACAGTCTACCACTATTTCATCCAGAAATGGGCAACCTCCGCTTGCGAAGCGTTCCCCTACGTCCGACATTCCAGTGATGGCATGGCTTTCCTCTATGTCTTTCAATTACACATAGAAAAATAGCCATAGACATGTGCTCGCAGCTTTAGAAATGAACATAATGAATTGCGGGGGTATATGATTTAGGAAAGCATGGTGGACCTGCTCCAGTAACATTAGAATAGTATGAATACCGATTACTAGGTACATTGGTTGTTGATGAACGCTCACGGATATGCAATGGGAATCACACATGCCGTTTTGCCTTGTTACTCACTCTCGATCCCCACCAGCAGCCGCACACTTAAGTAGATGAACAGTTCCGACCAGACGAGGGAGACTGGAATTGCTATTACTGGCTCATTAGCTGTCATCAGCCATCAGCTGAAACATATTACCCGTTGTTTAACGATTTCACTACAGTTGCGATAAATGCAGAAAATCCGGCAGATTACTACAAATGCGAACGTATGAGCGTCAAGTGGTCTTCCAAGATTTGTACAGAAAACCGGATGTACGGTAACCTGTGCCGCACCCAGGGGCATATCTTCAACTTTGACACAATTGAGATTTTAGGGTGAAGTGGGGATCACTCATCACGACAGAGGCAGAAAGCCCGAAGGCCCGCCAACTGCCCTGTCAACCGCCACTCGTCCCCTTCATAATCCGTTTACTGACTTTTTGGCAGGGATTGGTGCAAGTGGGATACAATTGGGGTCAACACGTCATGATGTAGGGCGGTCACATTCAGTTCAACCGTGAGCAGTGGCGAACTACGCATCACACGAACTACGCCATATAATGAGAAGACTCTCGAGTCTCTGACAATAGGTAGACGCAGATCAAAAATAGTAATCATAAAATAATAATAATAATAATAATAATAATAATAATGAGAGGACTCTCGAGTCTCTGACAATGGGTAGATGCAGATCGAAAATAAATCTCTGCCGGCGAAAGCCCTTTCTTCATCTTTCGATTTAAATAATTTCATCACTGTCTCCTCTATATTTGCGTGGAAATATAATCAGGCTTCGCATTATAATCAGTCGTCTATGACGGCATCTTAAACAGAAGCGATATTCGAATTATGCAGAAAATTCAAAATCGTCGAGGTAATCTTCCACAGTAGAGCACAGCAACAGGAATACTTGGCAATGCAATCCAGCAATCACGCTACTAATGAGGATCTCATCCTTTGCATGAGACTGCGGTCAAAATATTAACCCAGAGAAGTGATTCGGCTACCCATCTTCATGGACTGGATATTTCTGTGCGCAGTTTTCATTATATGACATATTTTGCTTGATTTTTGTGATGTTCTCAGTTAACTATGATTTCACTTCGTGTTCGAACGCCATGCGCATGGCGTTTATCGCATGCGCATGTAACAGTCTCAGATTACTCATCAGATAAGTTCGCCATAAGGAAACATTTCGGCTTTTTCCTCAAAGCATCAGAGGAACGATTCATATGGTCATCCGACAGTCTGTAAAAGCATGAAGTTTAGTGCGTTGTAAGCTACAGCGCTTCGAACCTTAGCCGTATCTTGTGTCATTTTGGTTCATCCGCACTTGACATATCCCTAGTGCACATTCGTATTCATCAAAAACTGGCGCAATGATTTCATCAGCCAAATTGTTCGATAAGCCAATCAACTGTCAGCGTCTTGCACGACACCGGAAAAAATACTGCATACATGGGAGCCAAGTTACTAGTGTGCTTGCGTATAGCAATATCGAGCAAATGGTGTCACTCTGAGGATTCTGCCGATATGAAACGTGGAAAAAATCCTGCGAGTACCGACACCATTCAAAGCGTGGCAAAACGCCGAGAAAACATTTCACGTGGCAAGCAACGGGTTAACAACCAACCAGCACCAGGCATTATGCTGTCCCTCATTCGCAATAGACACGAACTTCAACCGTTTACAGGACTCTCATAATAGCTTGGAAACTTTTAACAAGCACAGTGAAAGGGCAAGAAAACGAGTCAAAGGATGGAAAAGTTATATCTTATTAATGCCATGTTCGTAGCTCTGTCAATCATTAGTTTGTTTTTTTTGGAATAAAGTGTCTGCTTAAGATTTGATCAATATTTATTCCTTCGGTGCCTGCTACGCTTTCTAAGCGAGTTATTTTACCCGTTCGCTTGGAGGAGGCTCTAGAATTGGGCTTTGTAAACTGCTAGGATATAATACGGTTTTACAGGTCAAGACAGCGTGGGAACGCAGTTGACCTATGTTGGGACGGAAGCTCAGTATCAACCGTCAGATTTTAGCATTCCTCAAAACCTATGATGTGCTCCTTAAGTTTGCGCAACGAAAGACCAGGATGTCTACGCAGCAGCTGGCTCCGACTCTCTGGCAACACGTAACTCTTAGTCAAGCTATTGGTCAAGTCGTTTTGTGTGATCTACAGGTTCACAGTGGACATTGGCGAAAACATGGCCAATCTGCCGGTTTTGGGACTTCAGATGATACTTGGTAAACTCCCAGTGCAACCTGTCAACTGAAAGCGCTTTACGACGACCCTGTCGGTATTCACCCACTGAGCTCGTAGGTTTGTCCATAGAAAACCGAAGCAGATTTGGAGGCAGAATTCTTGGGAATGTCCACTTGGTGGACCATCAAAGGATTTGCCTTTTTGTCATACTATTTCCCCTATTCAGGTACCATAAATGGTAGGTGTAAAGCAAGGCGCCGTCGACGGGTTGGGATAAAATGCTCCCAAAATTAGGACATGCTCTAATTAAATTAATATTTAACGAGTTTTGAATCGTGCACAGCTGATCCTGTGCATCGTTGTAAGTATATAATCGTGTCAGTCGGGAATATGTGCTTTCGTAACCGGACCTGGGGCCCTCGAATTTGTTTAATTAAGGAAAGTATCCGGACACTAAAAGATTTTGAATTGCAAAACTAAGTCGCTAGTGCCTTGTTACGCAACAGGAGTAAGTCTTTGCTCGCTTTCCATCTGTTTTTCAGTTAAGAAGATTATTCTGAAGGGTGCTACGTAGAGATGAGTAATCAGCTGTCACAAAGCGTTTGCTTGAAAATGTGCTGACCTGTCGACTTAACCCTCTATTCGCATTCCCAGGCACCAGCCACCGCCCGGGGCGTTATTATTGGCTGATTACGGCTTATTCATCCCAAATGGCCATGTTGGTCTCCCGTGTCTTTTGCAGTTACAATTTGTGTACATATGATACACGTCGCTATGCGACAGCCTGCGTGGGCTCTAAATACAGATATAGGGCACAACGGATCATAAACGTTCCTTAAGCAGATTGGTGATTAGCACAATATCATCATATTCTCGATCACAACCGACAAAACAACAGGCTGTTACACAGGTGCGTATATAGTGGTGGGTATGACAGGCTGATGATGGCTAATAAGTGAGAAATAGCCATTCCGGTCTCCCTTGCATTTGTCAGGTTCATCTTTGTCAACTTTTTATACACTTCGCTTTACGACCGCATTCGAAGGATCTAAAGGGTCTCCAGGGCACAAATGAACATAAGTGTTGCTTAAGCAGATATAATAGCTGCTTCGCTCTCTAAGCGAGTTATTTTACCCGTTCGCTTGGAGGAGGCTCTAGAATTGGGCTTTGTAAACTGCTAGAATTTACTGCGTTTTTACAAGATGAGACAGCGTGAGATCGAAATTGAGCTGCGTTGTGACGGAAGTTCAGCGCTAACCGTAAAGTGTGGCGGACGGGTCGGGATCGTTCGTGGAAATTACTATTTTACCAATTTTGAATGGTGCACACCTGATCCGGTACACTGTCTTAAGGTTATATAATTTCGCAAATGCGGAATGCTTTTGTGGGCGAACGAGGTGCTCTCAGAGTTGTTTAATTAAGGGAAGTATTTGGACACTTGTGGACAGTTTGAGAGCACCTTGGAGCACAACAATCTGCTTTACAGTTTAGAAGATCATTCTGAATGATGCAATGTTGAGATGCGTAATCGGCCATCACGTAATTTTTACTTACAAATTCAAACTTTCTGCGATTTAGATGCCTAATTGTAGTAAACCAACGATGGTGTAGTATGTTAAACTGAGTAAGTCTTTTGGAGAACCACAGAAAATCCAGCTCAACCAGATGTGTTGTATTTTACTGATCGGCGATCAGGAAAATCCTTTACATGGAGGAAGTGATTTTCATTGGTCCGGCTCGATGAGGGATGTCTTTATCCGAGCGGAGGTTTGTAGCTGGTTGGCGATGAAAAGACACAAATAACCCCTTTAATTACACTGACCTCTTGATGTTACACCTCTTACATGAGCGTACGCATCTAAGCATAAACAAACATACACGACTGTTTGAATGTCGATTTCGACAACGTCTCCCACGTGCTCCACAGAATGGTGAGGCGGGGACTGTTACACGCGCCTGGGTTAGTTTTAACTGATAGTGGTCTTGCACCGCAGCTACCGCACTCTCTCTTCCCTCAACCGTCGATGCCCGGTGTCATGACTGAGTCAAGAAGAGCTGAGGCGGGATCGAGCGTAAGTGGCTGGCGCAACGCTTCACTCAAATATCACGTAGTGGGTGCCATAAAGAACACATTAAGAAGGAACCATTGCAGCCTGATGCTCAGTGCGCCAGTCAACACAATGGGAAGACCACGTGCTCTGAGTTATTCCGTCAGTTGGCAACCTTCTAGAAGATGGCTTTTATTGCATTGTGATAGGTTCAAACTTATCTGAGGATTTATAGTGAGGAAAATGTACTGACCCGTCGCTTTCACCCTCTATTCTCATTCACAGGCACCAGCAACCGTCCGAGGTGGTCAGTGGACTGATGCGAGGAATGGGAGCCAAAAAAACAGGCATACAGAGTAGCACCATGCTGTCACATACATGAAACCAAACAAATACTCACAGATACACGACTATGGAGCTAAAAAAAGGTTACATCTCGCGCGCACGAACAACAATTTAAGCACTAGAAAAGTAGTTCATTGTTTTGGTTTCAAGCAGTCGTGAGGATGTGGCCAAGACGCGGGTAGTCCCAGCAGCAGTGTAAGACGGATGGTGCGAGTCAGCGTCTGCGCCGGCCATCACGTGAGTCGACTGCCTCGACTAAGAGCGGCCAACTAAGCGGCGCACGTGGGAACGGATTGCCACAGTACCCCCCAGCTAGACCGAAGGCGGCGTGTAGCGACGCTGAAGGCATGGGTCATGGCTAAAAAACACGAGTAACAAAACGGTCGGGAAAATTTACATTGCTTCCATTGCGGGTGGTAGAGTGAGGTTGACTTGCAGCTTGTGGGCTGGAGGTTGATGAGGAGGAAGTTGCAGTTAGAGGATTTGGACTTAGAGGAAGAAGAGGTATGCGGGACGGAAGGATTGAGGGTGGGGGAGGTAAAGGACCAGAGGGTAGGGAACCACAGGACTCGTCCGGCGGTGTCCGGGACAGCAGCTTTGAGATGGTCCACGCTCACGACCTCTTTGGGAGTTTCGCGTTGGTTGCGGAAGGTCTTCGTCCCTCTAGAGGCAACCCGGAATGAGCCGTCATAGAAGGTTCCAAGGGGCGGCGTACTCAATCACATCGGAGATAGACGTGAGAGCAGGTCACCAGGTCATTCCCAATAAAAGAATCGGAGACTGATGGTCAGGGCGGAACCGGGGAGAGAGTTCGCATGAATTACCGGAGGTTGGTAGGATCCCCAACCACGCCACGAGGACTTGGCAAGATCATCTCACCAGGAAGTCAGACAGTAGCACCGAACACGAGTTCGGCAGTGGAACAAGCAAGGTCCGACTTGAGAGCGAAGCGCATGCCCAACAGGACCAAAGGGAGATGGTCCGTCCAGTCCTCTGGATCGTCCGCGGCGCGTAGGCAGGCCTTCAGTTGGCGGTGGAACCGCTCGGCAATCCCGTTGGTAGCTGGGTGATAGGCTATCCTGCAAATGAGAGTACAGCCTAAGAAGGAGATGAGTGACTGAAAAAGGTAAGATTCGAACTGGGCACCGCGATCAGTCGTTATAGTGGAGGGGACACCAAAGATAGCAACCCAACGACTGGGAAACGCTTTGACCACCGTTGCAGCAGTGACATCAGGTAGAGGGATGGCTTCTGACCACCGAGTGAATCGATCCACACAAGTGTGGAGATAGGACCAATCATCAGAGGCCGGGGGCTACAATGTCCAGATGAAAATGGCTGAATCTCGCACCAGGGCCGGGGAAAATGCAAATGGGGGCCTTCGTGTGCCGCTGGACCTTGCTGCGTTGACAGGCGGGCCAAGCCCGTGTCCAAGCTTTCAAGTCCTTGTGCATCCCAGGCCAGACGAAGCGGTCAGAAACCATCTTGTCGGTAGCTCGACTCCCAGGGTGAGATAGGTTGTGCAGGGAGGAGAAAACCTTGCGGCAAAGATATGGTGGCACAAATGGACGATGGGATAGAGTGGACACATCGCATAGAATGGTGCCATTGTCAGTAGTCAGTGGTAGCTCCTTAAGTTGGAGTCCACAAACATCCTCATCACAAGGCGAACCAACACGGCGTTGTTCAGCGGCCATCTCAGCGAGGTCGATCCCAGGAGAAACCTGCAGGTGAGCGATGGTGGGCCTGAACAGAGCGTCAGTCACCTAATTGCGTGCCCTGTCGATGTGGCGGATGTCTGAGGTAAACTGCGAGGCATAGTCCAGTTGTCGGAATCGGACTTGAGGGCGAAGGTAAGGGGCTTATGATCCGTGAAGAATATGAAGTCCCTGCCCTCAAGAAAGTGTCGGAAGGGTTTCACGGTAAGATAGATAGCAAGCAGCTCCCGTTCAAACGTGCTGTAGCGTGATTCGGTAGTTGTTAACCTTCGGGAGAAGAAAGCTAAGGGTTGGGTTTGACCTTCAAGGTGCTACCGAAGAACTGCACCGACTGTAACATTGGAAGTAGCAACTATGGGGAGATGGTAGCATCGGGGGCTGAATGCGTCAGGAGATTGGCATCGGCCAGAGCAGCCTTCACCTTATCAAAAGCAACGAGGGTGTCTGCATTGAGCTCAAACGAACGTTAAGGACCAGAGAGGAGATTCGTGAATGGCAGAATGGTGTCAGCACAGTAAGGGAGGAACCGACGGTAGAAATTCCCCATGCCCAGAAATTGCTGCAGCTGACGCTTTGCAGAGGGAGGTGGTAACTCACGGATAGCCGCAACCCTCGAAGGGAGAGGATGGATACCGTTGCTGTCGATCAGATGCCAAAAAGCTCTAGAGGAGACACGCCGAAGACACACGAGGACCAGTTTAGGACAACGCCAAATTGTTGAAGGCGGTCGAACACCGTTGTGAGATGTTCAATATGTTCCTCGGCGGTGGAGCTGGCCACTAAGAGATCGTCAATATAGTAGACAAAGGGTAAGCCATGAAGCACTCTGTCTACGAGCCTCCGGAAAGTTTGGGAGGCGTTGCGGAGTCCGAAAGGCATAAGCAGGAACTCAAAGAGGCCAAGGGGTGTGGTAACGGCCGTCTTCGTAACATCCTCTGGAGCTATAGGGATTTGGTGAAAGGCCCGAACCAAGTCGATCTTCGAAACCACAGACTTGCCGTATAGAGTACTGGCAAAGTCCTGAAGATGCGGGTATAGGTCAGGGATGGTGATATTGTTCATGACCCTATATTTGCCACAGCGGCGCAAGTCACCAGTGGCGGTTTTTGGAACCATGTGGAAAGGTGAGGCCAATGGGCTTCCTAATTGACGGATGATGACCATTTGAAGCATGTGCTGGAACTCGGCCTTGGCGGCAGGCAGTCTTGCTGGTGCAGGATGGTGAGGCCGAGAAAACATAGGAGGACGGGTGAGTCCACGATGTTTGCCAAGGAGCTGCCGAAATGCACTATCAAGTTCAGGATCCAGAACGGCCAGTTGGCGGGACAACTCAGAAGAATGGGTACCTCGAATGGCCAACTTGGTGGCTTGGTCATGTAAACGAAAGTGCTGGCAGTCCACCATAAGATCGAAAGCAGCGAGGAAATCTGACCTGAGGGTTGCACAGGGGGTGTCATCAACGCCAAAGACACAAGGGAAGAGACGCCGGGGACCGATGTCAAGAGAGAGGAAGCGGGCACCGAAGGTGGCAATTGTTGAGGTGTTGACGGCCTTAAGGAAGAGGTCAGGGTTGGGGCACCGACACTTGGCTCCTGTGGGAGGGATGACGCTCAGTTGAGCACCAGTATCAACCAGGAAACGTCTGCCACCCTGGGTGTCGCAGACGTAGAAGGTACGACCAGGACTGGAGAATTCAGTGATATTGATCGCACTGACCCTAGGCCTGACCAGTTTTGCTCGTTTGCTCTGCTGGGAGACGAAGGAGCAGACATAGATGCAGTGATGGGCTTTGGCACCGAAGGTAATGTGATACCAGCAGGTGTCGGCTGAGGTGGGACGAGACGATGATGATTGGACAGGCTGGGTAGTTTTAATAGGTGGACTCCGGGATAAAGAGGCTGTTGGCTCTTGTAGAGAAGCTACCTGTTCAGGAAGCTGCGCGAGCTCACCCTTCAGATGTGAGAGGGGAGAAGGAAATGGCGAAGTTGAGAATGCGGCAGGTTGGGGCTCGGCAATGAGGGGCATCTTCATCAGCCATTCGGCCATTTGAGTGAGTTGCGCGGCCTTAAGAGAACCAGAAGCAGGTGCCAAAATATGCTGAACTTCAGGTGGAAAGCTGTGCATTGTTAACATTTGACTATATCGTAGATTTAGAAGAAGTGACGTTCGATCGGAGCCACCAATATCGAAGTCTTGAGGTCGACACCGCGAAGTTAGGGAAGGCGGATTAGATAGGGCAAGCTTTTACTGAGGTAAAGATCTTACAAGGGGCTCTGCACGCAGTCGCAACTAGCAGTCTCCTCAGGCCAGTTTCTGTTTTGATTCTGATATGTCCGCTGTTGAGACCACTTGCACCCAGTGCGTTATTTGTCGCCTGCAGCCAATCAACGAAATGAGGCACGTTGATTGGTTTCGAGCATTCGCGAGGATGGGGTCAAGACTCGGGTCGTCCGCACAAGAGTGTAAGACGGACGGTGTGAGTCAGCGCCTGTGCCGAACATCACGTGAGCCGACTGCCTCGACCAAGAGCGGCAAATTAAGTGCGGCACACGTGGGAACGGGCGGCCACATTACCACTGACTACCGGCAACGGCAGCATCTCTTCGTCGCAAGGTTTTCTCCTCCCTGCACAACCTATCTCACTATGGGAGTCGAGCTACCGACAAGCTGGTTTCTGACCGCTTCGTCTGGCCTGGGATGCACAAGGACTTGAAAGCTCGGACACGGGCTTGGCCCGCCTGTCAACGCAGCAAGGTCCAGCGGCACACGAAGGCCCCCATTTGCATTTTCCCCGGCCCTGGTGCGAGATTCAGCCATTTTCATCTGGACATTGTAGCCCCCCTGCCTCCGCTGATTGGTCCTATCTCCACACTTGTGTGGATCGATTCACTCGGTGGCCAGAAACCATCCCTCTACCTGATGTCGCTGCTCCAACGGTGGTCAAAGCGTTTCTCAGGCGTTGGGTTGCCATCTTTGGTGTCCCCTCCACTATCACGACTGGTCGCGGTGCCCAGTTCGAATCTTACCTCTTTTCAGTCACTCATCTCCTTCTTAGGCTGTACTCACATTCACACAACTGCTAGCTACAGCTACGTGCAGAGCCCCTTGTAAGCTTTTTGCCTCGGTAAAAGCTTGTCCTACCTTATCCGTCCTCCATGACTTCTGATTCGGGAAACCTTCGTGTTGCAGTCCTCAAGCCTTCGACACTGCCACCAAACCGTGAGATGTGTTTATGGATTTATTTCTACGTAAGATTTTGTAATTGAATGCGCTTTGTCATCGTTTTTTTTCCTCATAATAATCGTTCTTTACGAAATGTAGAAATTCACTTAGAACTTGATAATGAATTCAAACAACCACTGATGAGCTTGAAAATGTTGTTTATAAAGTCTGACGACTATCGGTAGGCGCGTTTTTATTGCAAAATTATCTAAAAGTATTTTGATTATGATCAGCTGCGAAAAGCTCTAATTTTTCAGAGCTTTTATTATAGAATGTTTTCAGTATCAATTAACCTTCCAATAAATAGTTCGACAAACGCAGCCATACCTGAACGTCAGGCTTAACAACCTACTATTTAAATCTTACTCTACTTTAGGTCTGGAGTTTGTGTTCCAACGGTCAATGTATAGGCAGGTGGTCATATTGCGAAGGAAAATCTGTGTGCTAACTTCTCGCTTCAATATCGAGTTTGTTCAAAGGATAAAGCCAAAAACAGAACGTCAGAACAAACGCTCAAGATCCCTCTAAGACTGGAACGTTATCGTTCGACTACAAGTCCCACATAACCTGTGTGCTTCTGAGCAACACGTATTCCTTGCCTCAATGGTTAGGAAGAGACCATGCGTAAAATGCTGACCCACAACGCATAAACAGAAAATTCATTTATTTCTGTATTAACAAAACTCACGCGCTGGTCATGGCAAAACCCATGAACCAGGCTTGGGCCAAATGGAGATGACTGCAAAGGGCTTCCCGCGGATTCCAATGAGGTGTCTGTGTGATTGAAAATAGCGATAAAGGAAGCTGAAGCATGTACTTGAGGAAGGCACGGATGAGCTTGAGCACGACCTCAGAAATGGAGGTGCAAGATTCCAGGAAAAGCACCCCGTTTTCCTTGGCGGCGCTGGCTGCCAAACCGAAAGCAACAGCAACGAAAATGACACCTAAAAGAGGAAAGTATTGAGAAAAAGTATTGATCGTTAGGTGGATGTCATAAAGCTTTTTTATATACGTCTTGTATATGGATTTCGAAATAGCTACCTTTAGATTATAGAAGAAGCCACAAGGCCTCAAGGCAAGCCTTGCTAGGTTTCTATGGTTTTCTCCAGGTTTCGGGATACATATTATGCCCGGTCTGCTTTCCACTGAGTCTGAACATCTACATTTCTGCCACTGTTGCCTCAATCATTACATTTTGATCACTGGTGAACTAATGAAAGTAAGTACTGCACATAAAACCACATTGATGCGTTGCATATTTGCAACCAAACAGGCCCCCTTTACGGACATAAGAGGAATATGGGTTGCATCTTTTTGGCTTTTCTTAATAATCAGCAGGATATTAGCAAAACCGTTTATGTTGTAGATGGAAGGGGTATCTCAACTTAACTATTTTCAATTTCTGTCAAAAAGGACCCCGAACAAACATTTATCCTCCATGCAATAAGCGCCTTGAAAGAAACTTTATTTTATGGCTTGATGAACGTTAACATATGGTCCCTTCCTGCTCTTATATCCGCGAGTTACCGCTGCGCATCCGCCTGCGGAGTAGATACTGAAACCGTCTTCTGTCGCGATTAATTGCGAACTACGTAGGCCCACAGATCTGTCACCTAAACGATCAGAAACCATGCAGTAATATGGCTTTTAGGCAAATCTAGGTACTGAGCTGATCTATGTAAAGGTCGTTAGGCTCAACCATACAATAGCCTGTACATATGAGGAAACAGGTGTAAATTCATGAAAAAATCGCCAACGAATCGACTTTTGCAAGCATGTTCGATCAATAATTTGATTGTCTTCACTTGGATGAATGCATAGAATATAGACTTAACATATTCAGCTGGTGATGTACAAGGGCAGTTGTGAAAGCGAGCTTTTCCCGTGGATAAGAAGGCAATTTATCCGAAGATGAGGAAAAGATGCGAACTCCAACATGTACAGAGCTAATAAGAAAGGAACGCTAAAAATAAAACTTCATCAGCCGCTTCCTTCCTGCACATACAAGAAGAACAAACTGGAAACAGCCACCACATTTTAGCAACCTCATCCATATAGCGCATTTTCTTCATTAGCAACCGAAAGTGTTGCCTAAGAGTTTAACCCTGGCATCGCCCACGGTTTTGGCAGCCATCGTGCATAAAGGAGTCGAAGAGATGGAGGACCAACTAGATGCACGTCAGCAATCCAGTGTAGATTATTAAATCTCATGTCACAATTGTCCTGGTTTATTATAGCAGCCAGCTGGCCAGACGCCTCAGCTCAGAGGGGTAACCAGCACTCCCAAGTCTCTACCCGCACCCCGGAGGAAGACAACGAATTTAAATTTTTGGACTGACAATAGGTCAAGTGGAAGAGTGTCTGTGCCTGCGTCTGAGCCTGGAAGTAAGTCCATGGGGATACTTTGCTATATCCTCTGCCACCACACATCGAGTTCCCTCCGCGAGATAGCACGATCAGGTTTCAGACCAAGAGCACACACAGCCACTATATCGTGAGGTCATGGCGATTAGGACAGCGTACGCCAGCTTCAGCTGAAAACCCACGTGTCCCGCCCTCTCGCCTTCTCTCCTTTTCGATTACATAACTATTCGTCCGTTATTGTTATTTTTTGCCACTCAAGATGGGTGCCTATAAGAGTCCGAAAGCTCAGGATAGTACTATTGCTTACAACAGAAACCTGAAACAAGTGTACTCGCGTTTGTTCTTTGGGGTTATTTTCAGTTCATATACTTATTCATAAGTGGAAGTTGCGCTATAAATATTATTATAAAACACTGTAATCTAAAGATGCTAAATTTCTTGCGAGAGATTATAATATCAAAACGGAACTTTACGTCTAGTTAAGTGTAAGGTTTTTGAATGACAAGAGAGAATGAAAACTATCAATCATGTTTGTACCGTCTTCGTTTGTTTCACCTCTCTTAAAGATAGGTTCGTTCTTAGTGTCATTAAAACCTGCATAGGCGTAACGAGTCATCACTTATAAAACAGTAAGTTCTTTGAATTTTTGTAAATTTTACCATGAAAAGGACAACCTTATTTCGAATCAGACCTTAAAGTACATTTATGCAACTGCATAACTGAAGCTATTCTCATTGTTACCTTTCTCTAGAAAGTGAGGTCACAATGACAAGGAGTCAGTCTGATACCGGCCGATGTATCTTAGCTTGATTTCTGAACAAATGCATCCATCGAACTGAAAAATATAGACCCATGCTCTCAATGAGATCTTCAAAGATCTGCAATTTACTTCGAATCAGTCAATGTATTACCTTTCATTAGAAAGAGTAAAGTATTATTTTTTGTTGTTTTGAAGTTGCTCTAGAAGGAAGCAAACCATTTCTGTTTTGCTTGCCTTTCCTTTAGTCGTTTCAACGTTGGATCCACAGGAACAGGGGCTTGGCAGTCTGAGGACAGTTGCATGCATCCTTGGTTTTAAGCTAGCTTGGGCTGCAATAGGCACTGCTTTCACTATGCTAATTTAAGCTTGGTTTGTCTACTTCCAATGGAACTGCTTCCATACCTTTCCACCAATCACAATTTAAACTGATAATTGTTTCACACAACTCGCTTTTCTTCTCCAGCATCTGAGTGCATGCTTAAAAAATTCTTGAGCATTTTCTCCGCAAGACTGCCGTAAGCTAAAATTTGAGTCTCGTTTGGATAAATTTCGTTCATTAAGACTTAAGTTTTGCCTAGATTGTTATTTTGTTTTTACTAAATGTCATATAGTGCTGGGCAATCTGAAGTTTCGATCGCATGCCGACATAAGATATGCCCGATTGGTGTAGCCCTTCTGGCTACCGAAGGGCAGCATTTGGAACTGGAAGCCAGCACCCGATTTTCCATGTTCCACCAAGCAATCCGGATGGATCATTCAACGCCTCCCTTTTGTTGTTTTTCTAAAGCTTATATGATTAATCTGTTTAAAAGCTGTATGACCGAGTCAAATGTCCTTCTACTCCTAAAAGCAGGCAACACAGAACTAACTCAATTTAGCAACGGAGAAAATTTAAATTAACATTTAACTAGTAGAGGATTTTGGCAGATTTGAATAATTCCATCGACCTACTTGTGAAAAACTCGGTGGGATTGGAACCCATGCCAGCAAGGGGAAGGCTTTAGTACAGCCAACGCTCTAGCTAACTGAGCTATGAGGCCCCACCGGGAGCCGTGAGTTCGATTACACTAGTTAACTGTGCCTGGTAGTCATCTGTTGGATTCTATAGTTATTGCTTAGGAACTCCTGCTTGGGCAGTCAGCTTCCTATATCAGAATTGGTGGATTCTATACGTTGCAGTAGGCTTAGTGGGAAACTTGGCCCAAGCGTGATTAAACTCATGGCTCCCGGTGGGGCCTCGTAGCTCAGTTGGCTAGAGCATTTGCTGTACTAAAGCCTTCCCCTTGCTGGCGTGGGCTCCAATCCCACCGAGGCCGCCGTGTTTTTCCCAAGTGGGTCAAAGTGAATTACACTTGAAAATATGTTGCGTACACAAGATGTTCATTTCCTTCTAATAAGAATCCATGTCGACATATTTATGATTGGTTTGTTGACTCACACAGTGGGTTTCACTACAGACCTGCTGAAAAAGTCATGGTCGGATGTGATACCGGTACGCGTTCATCTAACTGCACGGAGTCCGCGTGAAAACATAAGTAGGACTGCACATGATATTGCCGTGAACTTTTAACTCGTGGCTTTCGCAAGGTGCCAGACGCTGCGTCTAACTCGACCACACGATCGCCGTCAGGCTCAAACTGGTGCGTTGGAGAGGGAAGAGAATCAGGCCAGCACTAGGCAATTCACCTTCAGGGCTAGTCAGTGCGTTCTTCAATTTTGCTAAATCTCAGACGATTGAGCCTAGTAGAATGCCCTAAGTGCAGTGGCATGGAGGGTCGCCAACTGACTGGCTAACTTAGTCCTTCTTTGGATTGAGAGCCAGACTAAAATCAGTTCTGTTTAGTGTGGCATCCACAGCAGTCTCAAACCTGTGAGATCCTGGAGACCCCGTGCAAGTCTGATGCATTGTATGCAAACCAGGTGGTATGTGGCAGGGGTAAACGATGTGATTGCTTTTTTCCAGCCAGTGTGAGTAAGCCTGTCTCCAGCAGTATTAACCCAAGATTTCCAACCGAGCAGGATGAGTGAGGAAAGGGAGGCCGGTAGATGTTGTGCAAGGCTGTCCTAGTGTAAGCTAATTCATGCTTGTGCCACCAACGCGCGTCCACTCCATGGGACACGTGGTAGCGTCGCCTCTCACGATTGCCTACCTGTCGTGCTTTTTCAGAATGAAAATTTCTTGAAACTATAGTTTGCAGAGAAATTCATGATGCATTGACCAGAACCTTTTGATATGCATTTAAGTGCAGAACAATTTTATGTAATATCACACTACTGACCTTCTTGGGACAACATCTGAAAGTGAATGTTCACCCTTCAACACAATGACCTGTGTCTGAGCACGCGTGTGCATATTTCCACAAACCACACTCAGGTAACTCGCTGCAGTTTCTAGTGGCTTCCGAATTTTTAAACGTTTACTGTATTGAATCAAGAAATTCATTTTAAAAAATTATAATCATGTTTTATATTATAAAGAGTTGTATTTTTTACACTTTTTAATAGTTGAAGTTTCATTTTTGGTGTCGAACCTTTAAAGGTATTGCAGTAACAGCGTAACAGTATTTATTTAACAGTATCGATGAAATAAATGTATGTTCATTTACCTATGCTGGAGTCAAAAAGCGTTTTGAGTAAAAAAATAAACTCTCCACCTATCACATCCTTGTTTTCATGTTGCCTATGTACATGCACGCTGTGCATGGCAAATTTCAAGATAAAAAAAGTAGGAAAACGGTCTAGCGTTTACACGACCTAGCATCTTTTGATTTAAGCCATCATCCTATCTAGACTGGCTACTTTCTGACATGCATATCAAAAGATTTTTGGATGACAACTAACCCGATAAGCTAATTGATGCTTGTTTGAACCCGGTTTGTGGTCTCGAGAAATTCTCCAGTGAAAAATACTACTGAAAACTGCAAAGTAACTCAATGGGTTTGTATGGCATCTAACGTCACTAGCCATACATACCCTTAAAGCTGTATCAGAGCATTCCTGGCTAGACCTTACACTATTGGCACCTGTCAGTCCATGGATTATCCGTAATTTCTAAAAAACATAAAATCGACGAATTATACTTTGACTGGTGGATACGGATAAAGCTAGAGAGCAATGCAGGCTACAGCAGCCGGGCTAAACTGGGGGTTTTTATACAGTTAACACACTTTGGTGCAGCCTGCTGACAATGATGGAAAGAGGTAACTTTTCAAAAATTTGTCGGACGTCTGAAGATAAAATAGCGAATCGGTTTCAAATCTCTGGGCAATCATTTTTGTTGTCTTTCTAAGAAACTTACTAACTTTAACCTGCAGTTTTTAACTGCCCGCATAATCGTTGGAAAACCTCTTCATAGCGTAGGCCGGATCTGTTTAGGTGAACGTATCGATTGTCATTTGAAGACCAGAAGTGCATTTGCATATGCTGCTTGTATTTGAAAATATAGAGGAATCGATTTACTTTCTATAAACTGAAATGCAGCCTTCTAGTAACATATTTAACGAGAATGCAAACTGATTATAATAGACGAAGCCAACATGCAATCTTTATAGGACATTCTCTTAAGTTTAATCCAATACATTTAATTTAACAGTAAAGCCGCATTTTAAAAAAGCATAAACTGGACATTTGCGCAAAGAGAGAGGCATCATTTTGAAGAGGAAAAAATTGCCTTAAGACATATACCTCCATAATTGTTTTACAGTCTTGCTGAAACCCATTTTTTCGGAGGGAAAATTTAAGATTTCCAGTAAGTTTCCGAGAGCAACAACACATCCTTATCAACACTCCTATGCGCATATAGAAAGGTCTTTATAAAGCCTGTTGCATTGTTCAGCGATGAACCTAGACAATGATGACTCGCATACAAAGTTGAGGTAACTATTTTTCGATTAGTTTTCTGGCAAAGAGGGTCGGTTTGAGTGCACTCTCCCTCCCTCTGAGAGTTAGTTCATTGCACGTATCTTATTTGAAGATATACTTGTAATTTAAGTAAACAAAGCTCTAAGAAATAGTTTTTACTTTATATTTATGAAGCTCTTACTTATCAATAGGCATTGGTGTAAACATAATAACATCATCAACGTCGATGCAGGATCCAGGACTGACTATTACAACGTCCGATATGTTTGCTTACCTTGTTTTGTACGTCTTGATGCACAAAAATGCAATTTAATAGTGGTTCACTCTTGGTTGGCATTTACCGTTTGGAATATTTCGTCTGTAACCGTCAAACTCTTTTTATAAACAGTAGCAAGAAGTATAATATGCCAAAATAACTAAGTAAGTTCCCATTTTTCCCATACCATCTATAACCTAGGAACAAGTTTTCCAGACAACATTGTCGCAATGTACCTGTATCAAATAAGTCCGAATTCTTAAAAACAAACACTTTATCAGGCTTACTGTTGTATATCATTTTAAAGATGGTCTTTTAGTTCTTAATAATCATCTGTTCTTCTTTGCATAGCTCGTTTAGTATGGGTTATCTGCCTGATAACTGAACAGATTGCGTGAACTTTTAGACAAAGACGGAGTTCTACTGGAAATATCCTAATAAAAAGGAAATATATTCTTAAAGAATCAACGAAAATTCCACAGATTTGATCGGTGCGAATTTCAAATGTTCAAATCTATTTTACGTTTTCCGTTAGGTTATTCTTTTCCGTGTGTTGCTCGTGCTGTTTTCAATAAGTACGCTTTTATAGTTCCATAAATCTGGGAGTAATAAACAGTGCCTTTAAGAGACTCGAGAAGAAAATAAAACAAAACTCTACGAGGCGCACGATTAAGAGAATGAGAGAGAATTTCAAAAATTGTGGGTCTCTTGTCCTCTGCAAGGCACTAAAAGCACTTCATAATAGCTGTGGTCTACTAGATGGTTCTGCAATGGTTGACGTGTTGATGCACGTTCATTGTTCTCTGATATCTGCGCAGTTGAAGAATGTTAGTTAACTCTGATTGGACACTAACCTCCGTTGCAATTTAACGCGATATGAGGAATGTGCAAATAAAGGGGCAAAACTTACTCGTATTTAAGTCGGCTGCTCATCATCAACTTCCTCTAAAATGGACGTTAATTGCCTTATTAATTTTTGTGGAAGTGCATATAGGCACGCGTAGTTTCTTCACTGTCGTTCGGTTCCTTAGAATCAAGTTAATTATTATGTTGTTATAAACTGGCGTGAACACATTGCCTGACGAAATCCTTTTTTGAATCATTTGCTGAACTCGCAGTCTTGACGTCAGACAAAATGCTTTTATCACCTCAGAATTTGAGCTTTCAATGAAAATAGTACCTTTTAAGATTTGGTTTAACTGATGCTGTTTTTGTTTGGAGGATCGTCTGTAAAATTTAATCGTTTGACGTGGCCCTAAATAGAAGCATATATTAAGACAACAAAGGAGAGTTTTCTGTAATCCCACCACCAAATTATCAACCCCAGCTCAGGTTGGGAATAAACACAAAATTTTCTCACACGTTCAGGCATCCTCCTAGTTTCAATTGCATTCGGCCTGGTGGTGAGGAAAGCTGGGGAGGTTGGAAAACCCTTCTTGGAATTCTTTCAGTCCCTCTCGGATGTTCTATTCAAACTCGTGCGAGTATTTTTGAAGAAAGTTTCATTTAATACCGGACTAGGATTAACTGTCAAAAGATGTTCCCTTCTCCTTTGAAACTAATCGCAGGTACTTAACTGATTTTAAATACGCTAGTACAAAACATTAACGAACAAAGTATTACCAGCAGTGTATTTGAACTTCTTCAGATGCCCACCCGTCGGCGTTGCTTTTATGCTCGCCTCCGCCATATTGAATGTCAGTGACAGTAAGGCAGCCTTTGCAGGACTGGGAATGTTCGGTCTTACTGTGACAACGGGTCACGGTGTCCTCTTCTTCCTTTTGTCTGATCGTGTACTGGGCATTCGCTCTACGAAATCCCTTTGGGTATCTACGATACATAACAAAAGCCTGGTTCAACAGCTTTGCAACAACCAGTCGGTAAGCACGCTCAAATTTTTTATCATTACTTTCCATGTTTTTATTAGAAGTAGTCTCGCCGAACAATCAAGTTCAGTGCCTGAAGATTACCCTATACAACTTGTGTTATGAGGTCCATGGATCAGGGCATCATTCCGTACCTACAACCCATGAGCCTGTCTTTAATTCGCAAGTTTGGGGATTTCAATCTGAACGGATTTACTCAAGTCAATTGTGAAGAGCAAACCAAGTTCTTGGTAATTTTCAACTGTTTTGATAAATGTATCGAAAGGTAGCCATAAAAACAAGGTAGAACCAATGAAACCTCTTTCTTCTATGGAAAAATGGTAACGTCAATAACACGAGCAGAAATACGCTTCAGTTTCTCAAGGAATGTCCGGATTGGATTTGCTGGAATTAAATTGCAACTATATGTTACCTCAGGCCATGTTTATGAAGTTTTATCATCGTGGTGGTAAGTGCATTGTACGCACGAAAATGTAACTGGCTACATGGATAGCCGAGCGCAGGCAAAAAATAAACTCATAGAAGACAATTAAAAGTGTTCAATATGTCGGTCACTGGCCAAACAACAGGTCCTACCTTAGCGCGTATGTTCCTCTTCCACACGTGTTCCGCATTATCCCGTGGTAACCTGAAACCTGGGCAGCATCGACGATAAAACCAGCGTTCTGAAGGCAGATAGATCACGTTATCATGTCACCGGCAAACCCGTGGTGAACAGGTGCCAAAAACCAGTACCAGAACCTTCTCCCGATCTCGTTTATCTCAACAACATGTCTGTCTAATATCTAGCCCTGATTACCATTTACCACGTTCCCACGTGAAAGCATGCCTCACTCTAAGTTCATAACCTCTTTAGAATTTGAATGAGAGGCAGTGAAGCGTGAGTCTCTTATCAAAGTCCGTTTCATCTACTACGCTGCCCCTGCCCAAAAAAGGAATTTCTCTGCTGCATTTACAAAAAGGGTAGAAAACTCTTTGCATCGTATCTGGCCTTAAACATAAGCAGTATCGATTCCGCCAAACTTAAATTTACGGTACTGACTCAATGATTTTGGATTTTTATTGATGCATTATTTTAAATTTATTTTAACAGGATAAATAACATCTGAAATTTGCATTTTCTACAAAACGTATACGTAAATCAAAGGTATTCCCACTTGTTTAGCCTAAAACACCCAGAGTACTGAATCTCGTCTATGTGATAGCAAATATTCAGCAGATACTTGACTGATGTAGCAAACTTTAAGAATGTAGCTAAAAATGCCGGCTTAGCTTGACGAGATATTGGTGCATTTCAACAAGAACGACTCGTGTTTTCTTCGTAAAATTATGTTTGTCTCGGTTCATATATTGCATTTAGGATAGTATCGCTACCAGAAATGTTTGAGGGCTGTGATTGGTACAGCGTGGAGCTTGCCATTTCGAGATTTGTTTGTCCTCTCATGCCGGCTCTGATGTCCAACGGACCAGCGGTCTTTATTAGCAGTGACGCTGTCTTCATTGCACAAACAGAATCAGCCGGAACACTCGTGATCATCTGGTGAGTCTGCTTTGTGTATCAAACGGAATAAAATTGATCCAAAATGAATTGTGCGGAAGTTTCAGTACGGTGGGCATAGGCCGAAGCGAAAATTAATATTTATGCGTTGAAGATTATTGGAACTTTGAACTACTCATGCATGGCTTGTTTCTCATAACCCATTTCAATCCATAGGCACAGAAAATCTATGATTCCAGTTACCCAAATGTATAAATTCTTCCAATACCTCGTCCACACTCATTCTGCGCTGAAGTACATTTTTTACCAGGTTACTATACCTAGCTTTGTTCTGATAGCTATCTTTAACCTTGTCCCCATTTAACGTCATACAACTCCGTCAAACAGTACGATTCACCAACTTTTTTTTCCTTTCAGAAGACCACGTTCAGAAGTAAATTGTTATTTTTCTACCTTACAAAGGTTTTTAACATCAGTGTCCATATTGGTGATCCCGCAAATCCTAAGTGCCAGCATAATGCTCACAATGACTATCCTCTCTTTGACCGGCGTCTCAACTGCGAACATCGCATACGTTTACGCCATGGACTGTCTTTTGTACGATAAATGTTTCCTATTGTTACAATTCAGACCTGGTTTTTATGAGTATTTATGATTTCCTTGCTAATGTAAGATATTTGAGATGAATAATTCATCTTTGAGGGTTCCTCTTTCCGTTGAAATAAATCGGATAACCCTGTGGCTAGTTTATGTTGCAACTCCTTGGCATGATATTGTTAGTACCAATGATCCCTTATTGGTCGGTAGATTTCAAAAGTGCTCAAAGAAACAACTTAATTTTGAGTTTAAATGATGATAATAAGGGAACCTTTTTACTGGTCAGTTTGTTTTTAATTATTTTTGCTTTCATTTCGCCACTGTAATTAACCGTAAAGGTCAGACATAAGGAGTCAATTACCTGCTATTTAACCGAGTTCCTTCTATCAGATCTTCGGTGTTTTGCAGGACTGTGTAACTCCTTTAACCCGGAAATTGGTATTTTCTCTTTGAGTCAAATATTGATGATAATTGAACTGCGCCATGAATTATTATTTTTTCGGCTTCCCCGAACGGTGGTTTAAAGTAAACCTTTCAGGATATGCTCATCGAAAAACTCGAAGGAAGTTATACAGAAGTTGATCTCTATCCAGGCTAGATTTAACGTCCGTGTGAAATGAGCTTATTTCAGGTTAAGGACGCTGAAGATCAGACTACAGAATGACATAAAAATGACATTCCAATGTATGCTGTCAAATATATTCCTGGAGCTCGTAGAACCCTCTTGCTTGCTTGTTGGATCTGAGCCAACTACCCCATCTTGTGTTAAATCCTGGTGCTTGTGCTCAGGGCTCCAGTCCTGCATATTGCATGCGCAAACAGGGT
Organism: Schistocephalus solidus; assembly: GCA_017591395.1. Classification (NCBI taxonomy): domain Eukaryota; kingdom Metazoa; phylum Platyhelminthes; class Cestoda; order Diphyllobothriidea; family Diphyllobothriidae; genus Schistocephalus; species Schistocephalus solidus. The sequence goes on along the minus strand of WEDG01001925.1, from coordinate 155,720 downwards.
CATTGAATATGCCAACCAGTGAGCTCATTCCCCGCATAGGAAATGGGAAGTTAATCACCGGTTGGAAATGGGTTCAAATAGTAGACATTCCCGGCCTCGGGTTGGATAATCTGGGAGCAAAAAATCGTCATTCCCGCCTCTCTTGCCTTGGCTGAATTAGTTAATATTGGCAAGGATGTTTACAATTATAATGATTTAGCGACGGGTGTCCAAAATAGGAAGTAACATCAATCGGTATATTCAAGTGCACGATTTCGAAGTGCGCATTGGACCATCATCATCATCCACGTAAGAGAAATGTTGAAATTTCAATTTCAATGCCCCAGCGTTTCTTAAAACATTTTGGGGAATGGCATTTACAGCAGCCAAGATAGTGGCATGCTTCCGTGTCTTATCATTGTTCCCCTCAATAAAACTGTAGTTGGAAAACGACGTATGGTAGAACTCCCCAATTTCAACGCCACGGAGTTTCCGCGCAACTGCAGTACGTGTTCTCTTAGAATTATACCTGCAAACAAAATTCTCCAAAGATTGCATTTGTTGACAAAGACAAGGAAACTGGAATGGCCATTCCTGACTCATTAACCATCATCAGTCTGGCATTCCCAACCGCCAGGTTACGTTTTTGAGCCTCCGTGGTGCACCACCTGGGGTTAGGTTTTACTGGCTGATGAAGGCTAATGAGCCAGAAATGGACATTCCAGTTTCCTTTGTCTTTCTCGGTAAAATTCGTCTGCCTATAATGCTAGCTACTGCACGGCTGCTGACGAGGCTCGAGAGTGAACCCCATGACAGAACAGGACAAGTGAGTGTCGTTAGCGATCGATGAGCGTTAATCAACAACCTTCTCCGTCTCAGAACCCTAACAGGAATTGAAGTAGGGTCCCATTGAGGTCCTATTTCTTTCATTGTCTTTCCGAGTTTACAATGTGGAAATTAGAAAATGCAGCTGCTCGACTGCTTTACGAATATCGTGCCTATTTCGCTATTAAGCAGGACCTATTGAGAACTTTAACGACCTTGTGTAAATATAAATCATAATCAGCTGCTCTGTGATTCCATGGCCGTACTCAAATGGACTCGCTAAGATTTTTGGGTGACTAATTATGATATTAAAAACGGTAGTTGTCTGGCTTGTTCTCTAGTGTAATGTGTACCAAAGGCATTTTCGGCAAACAATTCGGACTCATCCAAAATTAACGCTGCTGGTCTAATTTGGGCGATTGGGCAATGTCACCCCCTTTAAATTTGGTTTATGAAAGGTTCGCGACAGATGTCACAATAACTGCATATATAAATTTCCTAGCGCGTTTCCTCTCACAAACATGTTTTTGCCCTTCGGACTGACTTCTGCTCATTACCACCTATTAGCATAGTTATTTATTTGCTCTGGCAGATTACGAGTAGATGGATTCTTGAAAATAATCGTTCAGTATTTGCATGTGCAGTGGATTGAGAGGCTGGTTCTACGTCAAATGAGGCAGCATTCAGTAAGCTCTTAATGCCAGAAATAAACCATTCAGTGGAATATCAATCACTGCTTAATCTTAGCAAGTATACAATTACTTATATGATGGTTCGTGTGACCATTAAATTTGCAAAACTCGGTTTCCCGTAGATCAACTAACGAATTCCTGACAGCACTAAAGTTTTGTCATTTATGACATGAGTTTGCACCCCAACGAAACCGCTGAGTTTTTCCCAGTAAAGAAGTGCACTGACACGCACGACTAGACAGTTGAGCTTTGAACGGCGAGTGAGTCAAGAAAAGTACCGCAATTTTGTGCAAATGTTCATATATCTAAAGAGACATCTCCGAGTCACATTAAATAGCGGGGAGAGCTATGTTAACGAGCAAAAATAAATATGCTATTGCACAGGTGTAAGGCTGCAGCTGTCTTGGCCTTAATCCTTAACTTAACATAAATTGAGTTTTCTTGTTGAATTGGCGATATATTTAAAATTGCTGCCCATAGTTCTTAGGTTCTTATAAAAAAAAAATTTCCGGTTCTGTGGTTTTTATGGGTCAGACGGTAGTGGTTCACTACTGGGTCTGTCATTGGCGGTATAACTCGTGATTTAATTAAGTAAGAACCCTGCTTATGCTAAGAAAATTAAATGGCCAAAACCTGGTATTAATTGTTTCGCAAATGGATTGATTTTGGTCAGAATCGATGACAATTGGCGTGATGTATGGGGTTTCGTGGGTTGACACCATATGCAAACGATGGAAGAATTCACAGAAAGAAAGTGAAACGAGTCTCGATTTGGCTTGCAGCATTGCCTGACTAATCAGCAGTCAGATTCCGTTTCATTATTTTTAACCTCTACGATCCTGTTTTGTTGTTAACTGAAAGACGAAGATAGTCTTCTGTTGGGCTTTGCGAATCTTGACCAAATGTTCGGCTGGATTGGTTTTCCCTTTTCAAATGCTAGATTTCGATAAAAATCCACATCAATTTTGTGTCAAAAAGGAATAAATGTACCAGTTCCTATTAAAAAAATAGAAGAATACTCGCTGAACATTAAGGAAGGAAAATCATTTTCACAACGTGTCCAAAATAAATTGTGAGGTAAAAGGCAAAATAAATATAGGGCATTTTACAGAGACTCAACCTGAGCTGAAGTATAAGCAGAAAAAACTAAGGGATCAGAAACCACCTATAAAGACAGAGTTTCTGGTTATAGGTGCTTGAGGATACTGGACATTAGCTGTTGTATCCCGACGGGTGTGATAGAGGAGAAGGCAAAGCCGGTTTCTGGACCAAAACACTTTATTCTGGGCCGACAGAAAACAGCAGACCTCAAGCTCATCAATTATCATCTATTTATTTAGTTCACGGGGTTCTCGATCATTCCGACCAATCGTGACGGAGAGCGTTCTGGAACTTTCTGGCCTGCAACGTGGCTCGCATTGATTGGTCGCTTCTCACATTGGAAAACCCCTAGCGGAAACTTCTCGAATTTGGACCGTAAGCGTGCCTGGGGGCATGACGCAGGCTCGGTACAGCGGCGCATACCGATTGGTTGCCTGGTTGCCTGCGCATTTTTCTCAGCTGGCTTGGCCTATTTCGGCCTGCGGTCAACACGTGCCATTTCCGCCTTGGGCCACGACTCAACTGTGGATCCCGTCTCCGTAACATTAGTCAAATGTTTAAAGTGCTTTTATTCCGAGTGGGATTATCATAGCTTTAACACAAAATGAGAGGTATCAATATTTAACGGAGCGTACGGGGAATTTCGTAAAGTTGCGTCAAAATTCCACTCACTGACCTAGCCTAACTTCAAGACGAGGTTAGGAATACCTCGGTTTCTGTCTGACGATCGATGCCATCGCTTTAAACATATTGTCCGTTTTCGGACACATGCCGGACCTCGGTCCACATGAGTGCTACGATATACAGCTTCTAGCGGCAAGCAACCACTACTCCATAGTTGTTCGCCGATAAGGGCACTGAAAACTGAACTCGCAATTTCTGAATCGGTGTCGTTGCCTGTTAGTGAGAAAACAAGGACAGATGGGGAAGTAGGGGATTTTGAATTCGGATGATCTTCTCGTCAATCATTTCAGTTCTGCGCGTCACCGAGTGAACCACTGGCCTGGGTTCCGTCTACCGTTTTCGGTAAAATGCAAAGTTGAGGTGTAAGTCCAGTGCATTACATGTGGGTAACCTCAATCATCATTGCAGAATAGAAATCCTGACAGATCTGCAGTCCTCAAATAAAATGAAATCAAAATACTATTGGTGTATATCGTTGAAGACACGCAGTATCGTCACTGAGTGAGCCACTGGCCTGGGTTTCATCTACCATTGTCGGTAATATTCAAAGTTGAGGCGAACTTTCGCATTCCTGAGGTGTGTTTAAGTAAAGAATAAGAGGAAGAAGAAGGCTCTTCGCTTGTCGGAATCTTGGTTTTATTCATCTTAGCTTTCGAACTCTTACTGGAGTCCATCATCAGCAAGAAAAGCGATTATGCGGTGTACTTTAAGAATAGCATTGCTAACCAGAACGGTTCATAGCTATAGGAAATCTTCCGCAATTATCCGAAATATACTTATAGGTTTAAATATGTTGAAAGCCGTACAGATGTCTATTCTTCAAGTAAGAAATAGAAAAGTAATTTAATTTTCTACAAAATGAGAATAAAAGATTTGATGAAATTTTCACAAGCCTAAAAAAGTAGTGAAAACAATGGTTACCACACAGATAGCGCTTTCTTGATGAACTGGCAAATTCCAGGAAGAAATCCAGCATACTATTGTGTACCACTAAACTTGTACAGTATTAGAGTCGATCGTGAAAGTTTGAAAGCCTCTTTTCAAATGTATAAAAATTTTCTGTTATCTCTGACGCGCAGCGTATGCATCAAAATACCTTTCTCATATAAATACCTACGAGTATTTAAAGGTTTTTTGATAATTTGGATGTCTTTCTATCGATAAATACGCTTTCAGTACCACAAATGACGATGCATCTAACCAAGCAATCTCCTAGTGAAGTATGGTGTATTGCGAGGAGCCATTCGTCCCAGTAAGATATTTTTCTCTAAAACACCTTAACTCAGAAGATTTTAATGCCCTACTGTCATTTAGAATGACTTCAGAATTACCCAAAGCAGACCCAATTGGAAAGCCATCAAACATGTTTCTTGTGCAGTATCAAATTAGAAGCAGAATAGCCAGGTAATTGACCAAATGTTTCCAAGCCCATCCTCCTTGATTTCGGACAGATTTTCAGCTTATACTGTCGACAAGCTTTGTCTTTCTTCCTCAGAAGACTGACATTATACTTTGCCTCATTTTACTCCTTCAAAGATCCTTAAAAGCACAAACGGCAAGGAGCATTTATATGGCCCCGTAAACAGGACATAAAAAGGAAACAGCAACCACTCGTCATTCAGGTGAACTTGTACCGAATTCCAGGGAAATTCGGTTAGGTTAGGCGTAGGGTTAATTTGGATTGTGTTGAGTTTAGTGTTGACTGTGGTGTTAGGGTTAAGGGTAAGGCTGGGATTAAGATTACGGCTATGGTGTACTTGCAGGTTAGGGATAGTGCTAGGGTTAAGGCGTGCGAATATTTACCCTGTGTGGAATTATGCATACGACCAACTTTATAACCTGGGCCGGACGTTCCTACGCCCATGCCCTGTTTACGGGGCCCTACACTGTGCGATCGATAAGTAAAGAAGAAGGCTCTTCGCTTTCCAGAGTCTTGCCTTTATTCATCTGAGCTTTCGATGTCTTACTGGAGTCCATCGTCAGCGATAGAATCGGCGAAATACAACCAACGGCTACAGGAGACAGAAGCCGAGCAAACATCAGCGACCACAGTCTGGGGGTGGCGGTGCTGTGCTCTGTACGTCAGCGCAATATCGATAAATCGATTGCAGGAGTTCTCATCGGAGGCCCAGGCTTCAGTTGATTCCTGTTGGGATGGTGGTTTTCAGAACAACAGTCCAGTTTCAAATTCCAGTAGATGCAGGACCCGAGATGGTGGCACGACTGCCTGCTGATGGCAAATATGATGGAGATTGTTGCGTCAAGCTCGCTGGTTTTCATTCACAGTATATTTTGCTCCTGATCTGACGAAAAATTACGTGTAATATCCACCGCAAATAAAGGTATTATAACGTTCGTCTGCAAAAATCTTTTAAATATTCCTCTTTCTGCTGAATTTCTGCCCCCCAGCCGCCAATCTATGGCACTCCTAACTTGAACTAACCAAATTTTTTTTAGCATTAAAAAATACAATGGGAATCATGCTCAGACTATCCATTTAGCTTATCATCATGGATGAAACCGCCGTAGATAGGTTTACGGGGCCCACAGTTCAGTAACAAGTGCAGTGAACTCCTGTTCCCATATTCTCTGTCGAGGCCTCGCCTGAGCAGGGAAAAGGGTCACGTGGAGAGGACGAGGGTGACAAACATCTCCAAGGCTGGTGACCCAAATTGCCGGGTCATTATCACACCCACATTCAACATGGATGATGAAATCGTGGCCATTAACGACTCGGACGCGAACAGCCAACCTATCATCGCATCAATTACGACCCTTAGCGGTGATCAGGGTAGTTGCTAATTGTAGTACGCATGTGATAGCATGGCCACTACGTGCTATAAATACTGCTCACCTGGTGCCTCTATCACCCTTATCTGCCACTGTATCTGATGATGGGTTTGAGTGAGAATCCGAAACGTCAGACCAGTAAAATTCTTGTTCCGACCATCGCTTCTCCTTCTGAGCTTTGGCGATTGTGCATGTCTAAAAGTTTCTTCATAAATGATCGCAACAAAAACTTTGAAAAATACTTCCAAATAACCCTATTTTGTCAGGGCAATGTCGGCTATTTTGACGTGAGATGTCGGTTACATGCTATAGATAACCTACAAACTGATTGACCTAAAAAGGAGAAAAGCTTTCCTCACCCACATAATGGCCCGACATAGTGAGGGGATGGGCGGCCCCTGCGAAATTGACTTGATGATGAGGGCAAACCAAATGCTCACTCTTGAAAATGCCAGGGCATGTAAACGAACGGACTACCTCACCTAAAATTATGCATCCTGTTGTCACTGAGATGGCGCCTGTGCCAGAAAAATTCCTGACAAAGAGCTACATGAAGGAAGGTCCTCCCATCAAGAGTATTGTTTTTCGCCTGCCGTATAGTATAAAGAATAGGCTAAATGCACATTCTTTCAGGCCAAGGACAACCAATTAAATATTTCACGTTATAAAATAACTGCAACATATACTCATGCTCTAAGACTAGCTAAAATAACTAATCCTTAAAGGTAACGCAGATGGTATGGAACAGTGGGGTGCATTACGCAACGCAATATATAACATGGGTAGGAAAATCGTTTCAAGCAACGTGTCTTTGACAGTAAAATTGGGTCAACGAGTACCTTGGAGATTCAGGACTGCCCTCTGAGAAGAACTAAGTTAAATGAGCCTATGGGGGTGAACTAGCCGGTTCAATCAAAGCTACTATCGCCAGATAAAAAGGGCCAGTTCAGTGGGACTCTGAGAGAAGATATTAACCATTTTGAGTTTTAAAACCGCGGTCAGGACGTCGGGATACAACTCTCGATACTGGTATCTGGATAAACTCGAAAACTATGGTCCATTAGTATCTTCTGCCACTCAATTAAGCTTACTAGCCGTCGACTTATAAACTACCCAAATGTACAATTACAGTTGATGTCGATCTCCTCGAAAATATCGAGGCGCAAAAGCACTTGAAATTGAGAAACCTCTGAGCACGGGAACGAGCTAGGGAGCTACCATAATTTCATGAAACGTTATTTCATCGACTTCGATTGACTTTTAGTTGAAGATGCTGTGATAGAAGCGGTCAGCTTACTGTGCAGTGAAAATTGAAGCTCTACCCTAGGTTGTGATACACTCATCTGTTGGCAAAACTGAACACAGAAATAGAAGTCGATGATGGTTTTAACATAAATGTACAAGTACGATCTCGGCAGATAATCTTCCGCAGTGTGCGTAATTATTTGATCGAAAGCGGAGATACTGCGTTTCGAATGCCGCCTGCACAAAACCCACCGTTTTTTGGGGGATTCCAAGCCTATTATGGCGGTAAGCCTAACTTTTCTTTTCAATACCTTGTGCTTCCTATCTTGTCCCCTTCTATGGGTATTTAATTTTTTTGTATTGGCTTTTTATACTTAAAGGAAAATGCAGGTAATATGAAATATAGAGCTCAGGGACCGAACTGTAGGTGCGAGATCTATCGTCGATCCATGAATTCTTGCGTATGGTTGTGCATGCTGACTTGACCACCATCGCAGTGTGAGTGTCGACAAACCAATACACTTTAACTTGCATTTTGTCCCTAGGGTAACCGGATCCTTAAGGGAGTGAACTGTCATTTGGCTGGGAATGCAAAATATTTGAAAGCGCGCGATACCACCATTTCGCTTTCATATGTAGGCGTTTCAACTAAATTAAATGGTTGCAACCGACGTGATACGTCACTAGTTAACCTTTGGGGCTAAAACATGCTAGTCGTTCCGTTTAGGCCCGTATATGATGAATTTCTTGGAGAAAGGTAGCCAAGCGTGTGCGACTGATTCCTTTGGATATGGGAACAAGCTCCAAGGAGAGGCTAAGCGCGTGGTTAGACACTGCGCACACGATCACCTGCGGTTGTCCTCATTCCGTTTAGCGGATGGAAGATGACATGTCAACGACCGTAAAGTACAGCCTGTCACCAAATTCCAGTCCCATCCCAAGTTATCAGTAGCCACCGTCGCCTACGTCGGAGGAAGTAACTTGAACTGTCCTGCTCAAGCTTTCTTCCAATTCAATATACCAATGGTCGACGCCAATTCTAAACGGAAGGAAGGGAAGTCGCTAGCTAACTCTAATTCATTCGAAAGTTGCCACATCAACTTCACATACCCCAATTTTTATTCAACGTCTTCTCCAGGGATGACGCATTTCAACAAGCAGTCAAATGTGTTGGCTCCCTTAACGATACAAACCGTATATTCCGCTAGACCTCCGTGAGCAACAACCTGGGGCTTCAGTTGGATGTACAATGCTTTACCATAAAGCCTACGTCAACGGAGCCTCTACTTCTTCTGTGCAATTGAGCTCAATACATTCACAGTATAACCACAGTCAACGTGATCTGTGTTGTCATGTATTTTCGTGTGCCCCCCTGAGGACTGCCAAAGGATAATTCGCTGTCATATGGTCTGTTAGATTAATAAACAGTTATTGGTTTTGACATCAAGATATTATGAAACTGCACAGCAGCAATATTTTCTTGATACATTTCATAGTGTGAAAAAGTCAGAAACTCCTTAGTTGCCAAATTGCCTGAATGATAAAAAACATCCCTATACCAATTGCTCATTCAGAGAATCCGGTTCAATGGAAGATCCCAAGAAAATTGAAAATCATTTAATTGCATGTTTAATCAATTTTTTTGCACATAACACAGTTATATTATTAAGTCTGTGAAGTATTCATTCTTCTTGCGGAATTCATAAAAGTTCTCCTCGAGAGTTTGGCTGCAGTGCATTTAAAAGGTGGAAAAGTCCACGTCCAAATCCTCATCCAACTTTGCTCGTTTCCGCTTCTGTGAAATGTGGTCTACCAGCGCCACGCCATACATTGAGCTTATGGTTGATAGGCCGGACCTGAAGCGGTCTCTGTTGGAATGAAAGCAAAAAGGAAACTCACACAAGTTCATCCGTGGACTGTTTGTATGATGCATATTTACTTCTAGCTTTGACGAACGATTTCTGTTTTGCCTACAGGTTTGCAACGAAAGTAGCTTGATTCTGCAGCAATAATACTAAAAAGTCCTTCCTAGGTAGCCTGTCAAAAAGACGGGGGTGGTCTGACGTTTCGGGTAGGGAGTTCGACAACGCGCTTTCAGCCCCAGTAAATTTCTGGACACAAGTCTCGTTATGTGGCGCATTCTGCTCGATGCGTAGGTCGCCATGGTCGACTTTGCTACTGAATCGGACACCCATTTCACCGTGACCTGTGTGGCCCCCAACCTCGATAACCACGGTGATAACAGGCGGGCTAAAACAATGACTGTGGGAAGTGCAAGTGCGTTAGATCAACCGACCGGTGAGGGCAAGCATGAGTGAATTATCACTGTATGGCCACTGAAATTTTAGACTTAAAGCCGAAGGCAGCAATCCATACCACGCAGATGGGAAATATTTTTAACTCTGACGCCCTCGAGGTTGTGGTTTTGGACTAGAGAAAGAGGATGGCCTTTGTGGCTACCGATGGCTCAGCTAATTGCCGCATAAACTGGCTCCCTTCCCTTTTTTGGTTTTACGGAATTTCTTGCTCGCCTTCCAGAATGCTGCCAAGAACCTCGTTTTGGTGAGAAAGTCTTGAAAACCAAGCAAGTCGAGAGATCTGTTGGCTTACCCTTTTTCTGACCGCAGTAACTCAAGAACCGTAGTGACGTTCAACTGGGTATGCAATTATAAGGATTTGCCTAAGCAGAGTAAATGCTTACACCGCGAGCGTTAGAACAGTAAAGAGGAGTCACAGTGTCAAATTAAATCGGTCATGAGGGCCCGAAAATTAAATACTCAGTCCTAATCGCCTAAGCACTTGTCCTTCTGATTAAGAAGACTTATTGGGAATGTTCGAAAATCCATGGTTCGCAAGTTTTTGACCAATTAAAAAATCGTATGCCTATTTACTGTGAACCGTGAACAAATGAGCAGCTGCTACTCACGGAATAGAATACTTCAAGAGCGATTAGTCTTACTCTGAGGACATAACCCTCCAGACAATTTTTTATATATTGCTCTGACTGTGAGCTATTTGCACTCATTTAACTTATGGTTAGGTTATCAGCAAAAAAATGCATCCATGCACTAAACTGTTTCATCAGAGGAATGTCTGCGCGCCTCGGAGAACTCTATCTTTTGCGTACTAGAAGGAAAAGGTAGAAAATGCTTACAGAAGCCAGTCAATGGTGTACAAATAGGCCGCATTTGTTGCCGAGACACCGACTGAAGAGAGAATTGTCAATGTGATGACGATACTGGCACTTGGGATAGGAGGGATGGCCAGAACTGATACTGAAGTTAGTAACCTGAAAACAATCTATTCAGCACATGTAGGAAGTCTAGACTGCGACTTCAGCAAAAAAACAGTTTTTTTAGTAAAAAGGGCAATTGAAATACTGACAGGTTTGAATAACTGCACTACAGTCACCCATACCTATATGCTGTCAACTCCTCTTACCATATAACGACGATGGATCCGGGCGAAATGGAGGTAGACTCTGTCTGTGCCACGAAAAGTGCCGCGCAAGCAATGAATGCCGCAGGGCCATCTGCCTTAAGAGCACTAGTCAATGGACACGCAAAACGCGAGGTTGATTGGTCCATATTGTAGTCATCGCAGCCAGCAAACATTTCAGGTATTGAAACAATCCTGTGAGTGCGAAGTGGAAAGTCAATATATTACCGAAATGGAACAGTATCTGACTATAGCAATATTAAATGGTAGTTTTCAACCTACTTAATATATGCGTATATATGCATCCAAATGTTTTTAAGTAATTGTTAAAAAAGAGGCTATCATGAAAGGCTTGGCTGTGGTCATCAAGAATCACGATGGGATATGAAAGCATCGAGTCAGATTCCATATTTTTGTAAATGATGACTAATGTGAATGGCTTTTTTAAGGGATTTGCACACAGAACGCAGCAGGTTCTCATTTATTTTTCATTTACTCAAAAGAATTCTGGTTGAACAGAGTTTGTTTTTATGAGAGAGATTTTGAATGAAGTTGAAAACTAGGGCAACCACCACTAACTCGAGGAACGCGTCTGGGGAGTATTCGCCCAAATTTACCCCCTCTTAATTGTTTTGGCAACGGCAAAATTCTGCGGAGGGTGACTTTCCTCAAGTCCACTTTAAAATTTTGTTTTCACCCCCGGCTTCGACGGAAAAAACTTTTTCGCTTTCTAGGTGTGCATGCTTTTGAGTTACATCAGCCGGCAGCAGTTATTCTCCTCACTAAACCCGTCATCATCAGAGTCCACTAGTGTTCCGTAAAATTGAATAATGCGGAGGCATGGCTGCTGATAAAACATGATCTGACAGTTAATAAATACCAGCTGGTGAGCAAACGCCTGCTTTCGATAAATTCTCATCAGACCAGTACATTTATATGGCAATCGAGTACAAACTAAGACATTCGATCAACAATGTTCGCCTCGTCATAAAAGTGACTCGTGTGTCAAGGGGATGGGGATAAGAGGCAGGTTTTCAAGCGGCAGTCAGGGTTTGGCGGAGCCTTTCACGGAGGGAAGGGGGAAGACATGAGACGGCCGTCGTTGGCCGTGCCAAGCGCGGAGCTCGTAGCAGGTTATTTTGTGCGCGAAAGACCAGCTTTCTCAGCCTGGTGGCTGTGGCTTCTACCACTGACCCAGTGACTTGGGGTAGTTTGTTGGCAGCTTATAAATCACATGGAGGGCTTCCTTGGGGTCCACATGGTGCCCGGAATCAACCATGTGTGCGAGAATAGCGCTGCTTCTGTTCTTAACTTTGCCTTTTCTCAGTCATGCCGGGAGGTATTCCCTTATTCTTTAAGATAGGCACCGACTCGTGCGACCAATATGGCCTGCTCACGGGAGCAAGTAAATGGATGTGGTCTGAACTGGCAACCTATTCTTACTTTCTCCGAACCCTGGTCGTTGCGAAGGTTCCTGAGACGGCTTCTCCAAGGCGTCATATTTGGAGTACACTTGCGATATCCCCTTGAAAGGAGGCTTAGAGAAATAGGGTTTTCATTTCTACAGAAAGTGTGGTGGGTTTTTCTGATCCTGCGACCATATTATTGGTAAAAAATTTACCCGGATACCCGTTATCACAAAGTAGTTTCTGGATCTTTCGAATATCTTCTTCGGTACTGTTCACTGAATACATTTTTCTAGCCCTCTGCGCAAAAAACGAACTAGATTGCGTTGCTGTGGGCTGGGTAAAAAACTGCCGAAGTTTGTATATTGTCTAGACCTAGCTTCCTTGTGATGCATGCTCCCTTGGGCACTACCATCAGATCTTCTGCTTAGGAGAACGTCTAAGACAGGAAGCGGATCTGTCATTCTTACCTTCAACGTGAACTTGATGGACGAATGCACTTGACTAGCAGTGCCTAAGAGGGCATCTAAATTGGTTTCTATCTTGGTAATTACAAAGCTATCGTCAGCGTAGTGACCTTAGTTAATTGATATGATCGCTTAACCAGGATTTCTCCAGTTTGCCCTTGAAGACATCGGCCAAGGGAGGTCCAAGGGGTGAGCCTATAGTAACGCCATCTATTTATCTGTATAGTTGGTTGCCAAAAAGGAACTGCACGTTTGATGTACATCTTAGTCATAGTTCCTTTAGCGCATTCTTTGGTATTCCTGTTTCTTGCTGATTTATCAATAGGAAATCGCAGATGTAATGAACTGTCTCAGTGAACGACACGTTTGCAAAAAGTGACGATATATCTAAAGAAAGCATAATCGTGCCCTTTAAGTTTATCTTTGACGTCGTCAATAAATTCAAACTAATCTCGATAGCTACATGGCGTTAGCTGCTGCTGCAAGAGTTTGAGTTACTCCACCACGCATTTTGCTATTTTATGATACGGTGAGTTGCACATGTCTAAAGTCGGACAAACTGACAGGTCCTCCTTGTGAAACTTTGGTAGCCCATAGTAAACATTGAAACCCAGCACAAAATTAGAAGTGGCCATTTTAGAAAAAGACTTACGGACTTGTAGTGGCAAAACTGATAACCCATGCCTTTAAGGAAACGCGAAGTACAGTAAAGGGGTTTCGTCTGGTGACGATCGCAAATAGGCCAACGCAGCAGAAGAAGAGTATGCCCAAGCTTGCAGTAACAGTTACTACAAACATTCCCAGACTTGTGAATGTGGTCTTTATATCCCCGACACGCAATATGGCACCTGCGATCATGAAAGCAATGCCTACAGGAGTGGCCCTGAAGAATAAAGGGAAAAGAAATAATAAATGATGGGACATTCTTACACGTCCTGAACTGCTAAAATGTCACACGTTTAGACCACTCGTTATAAGACCTAACATATTATTCTGAATTACGTTGGTTTTTCCAGTTGCATTTCACTGATGTGGATGGTTTGGTTCAAGACTCTGATATACAGAAGTTACCGTACAGGAGAATTTCGGGTAAGGTATACCGGCAATTTCTCAGTCCATAAGGCACTTGGATAGTCTATCTAAAAAGACTCTATAAAATATGCCGTAGTTGGAATTTGTTGTTTTAGAAAAGATGAATGCTTTTTCATATTTCTACGTGGTAGAGTAGTGATCATGCCTCATCTGGCTGACCTCGATCATATCTCACATTATAGCCCCTCCACGCCTAACGATCGGTGGAGGAGATCTGGAAAACTCGATTCGTTTTGTTCACCAGAGACGGAAATCGAAAACCGGGGAACAAGAACAACTTTCCTACGTTGATGAATTGTGTTGAGCTAGGCATGGATCGACATCCTTTTCGACGCCTCCATGTGGGCAATGGCGCCTGATCAGGGCAAAAACACAGAGCTCATGATGTGGACGACCAAGAGCGTGGCCAATCGACCTCAATTGTCTTTCCTTGATCTTCTTACAGTACGTGAAAACTGGCTCCTTGGAGACGAAGCCGGTATGCTTCGCACAAAGTATACTTCTCAAACAGCGGAAGTCAACTACGCTCCGGTTTGCTCCTTTTCACACTTACAACCGAGCATTCTCAACTGTAGCGAAGGGAAGACCAGACGGATGCCCGGTACACGCAGCATTTTGCGGTGATCGTGATGAAAAAGTGGGATATTTAGAGGCAGGTGAGGTTCACCGGAAACCACATAACCAAGTTTCTGTTCAAAATCGACTACGGGAGACGGTTTCGGGTGAGTTCAACCAGAGGTATGACCTAAGAGTCATTTACGTCATATGGAAATTGTGGCACATGCCGTAATTGATGCACGTGCGTTGGGATTACGATGAAAATTTTTATATTGTAAATGCCCGCGGCTTCAAGACTGAATATATAAAAAATCTATGTATATTCCTAGTAGCTGTTAGCAGGAGATTTTAGTTAAGTGCAAATAAAGCCTTTAAATTATATGAGAGAAGACGAACCAATTCCATGACTCGAAGAACTGTGTTCAGCCAGGCAGTAACGTAGCCCAACGACTTGAGTCGTCTTTCATCGACCTTGGCACGGTAAGTACAAACTATCTCATTGGAGATGAAATGAGTATCCTACAATCAAAGGATGGTCCTAGGGCAGCGGTAGTCAACCACCTCCTATCTTCAATATGCACAGTCTAGCATTCACAGCCATATAGAGCGATTAAACGCATGAATGCCCAGCAGACGTACATTTTTGTAGAGAATGCAATCGGGAAGAAGGAGACACGATCACTGGAACAAGAGCTTTTTTAGTCTTATGTTTCAGATTCTCTCTCGAATCCATCTTCAAAAACAGTTGCATTCAAAGGGGATATGGGGCATAAGGGGTGCGTGGATGCCTCACACGCCATTTGGCATTCCCAGTGGTCCTCACTGGCGGTCTTAGTTGATGCTATGATGGCTTGGCGGTCGCTACCCGAGTCTTTACTGGTCGTGATTTCATCACCGTTGTCGAGTCTTGGCGTTACGAATACTGGGCGATTCGGCCCACTGTCAGCCTGACCGTTGGACACCTTCATCCTCCCCCAGTGGCCGGTAAGTTTGCCTAGGGTATGGACCGACCGGCGATCATCACAGCAACCACCACCACCAGCAAGTACCACAAGGACTTCCAAATATGGTAGATGTGTGTTGACCTGGAAACCACGCCCTATCAAGATTGCACCCTTTTGCCCTTATTAACCTATTTTGTGACTGCCTCTGAAGCTGGTTTCGAGAGAGAATCGGAAACTTTAGGGTAATAAAGCTCTCTTTCCGGTACTCAGTTCTTCATCTTCACGACTACTTCCTGGAACTCGTTTTTTCGCTGCTTTTTATAATAAAAGCAATTGAATGAAAAGTGGAAATCAGAAAAAATCCAGGCCCCGAATTCATAGTCGACAAGCACATTAAAACTTGCGCGCATATTACAGGGCTCAAATTATTACAACATAACTTTTTTGTTCCTGTGATGTATCATGAAGGCACACTTACAGCAGACAGGCGCGAACGAGTTTCAGAACCACCTCTGTAACCGATTTGAACAGCTCCAAAAAGGCTCTTCCTTGGTCGCCGGCCTTTCGAGCAGCAATACCAAAAGCGATACTCACCAGCAGCACACCTATGGGAAAACAATTAATGCAACGTTAATTAGTTGGTCAAAACATGCCTCAAGTAGCAAGTGTGGTCATGTCCATCCAAAAGCTTTGTATTTGTAGCACTTGTTATTTAAGCTAATTGCCAACAAGATGAACTGAGCACTGTTATAGAGTTGCCGAGGTCAGGAACCGGGAAGCTTTAAGTTGCCGAGAAATATGCACAAGATCAGAGCACTATTTGATCTACTCAAGCAATATTTGGATGTAAAGCATATTTTCCATGGCTGATTTAAAAACTGAATTTTATGAATCAGAAAACAAAACTTGAGAACATTTTTTTGAAAAAAAGGATCTCAGTTATCACTTCCAACGTATTTATTGCCAAATAAACAGATCCGAATAGCCTTCTTAAGCTTTAACGATCTAACGATCAAAGGATTATCTGAAAACTGAACTTCCTAACAAATTCGACCGTCGACAGACAAGTAAAAGTGTTTTTCCGATGGCTTCAAATGCGCAGTTTCGCATCGTTTCTTTGATGCCTGTCAGAGGTATTAGGATAAAATTTTAGTTGAGCTAGATTACTTTCACACGCCGTACTGAACTTAAATTTAGCCTAATTTTCGAATAATCTCGGTGGGAACTCTTCCAAGAACCGCTGAAGTATTGATTTTAGAAATAAAGCAGAAAAAATTGTTTTGTCCACTTGCTCTGGTGACCAGTGCTCGAAGAAGCTAACTGTTGAAATATTTGCTGCATTTTTCTTATATAATCCTATATGATGGATTTGAAAGTAAATATTTGAAGATCACATTTTCGAGCTTTATACAAATGATATTTTTGAACGAAATTGGCATATTGGGAATAAGTTTCAAGGTTTTCACTGTTGCCTACCGATCAGGTTGGTTGAGGGATTGTTCACTTTTTCTTGAATCTTCCCGGTTCTGTTTGCAAATTTGTATCGATACTGGGTCCTCGTCTACCGAAGAAAAAGTGATGGACGATGGCGTCAAGTATTCAGTTACATCAATTTACAAGATTTAAAAAAAGATATAAACTTTTGTGTCTTGCCTAAGAGCAGCATTATACTCGATGAACGCAGAATTTTCACACAATGCGGTACAATATATGAAATTTTGAAGCAGCCTTCTATTGAGTAGTTCAGGAATATATGGAAGGAAACGTTTTTGTAAAATGATGCCCGAGGCTCGTAAACATTGTGGGAAAGGTCAATAAAAGACATCCGTTATCTCTATATTTGTCATTTGGCTGGCGAGTAACATAAAAGAGTTATAGTGCATGACCCGGTTTTGCATGCGTTCCATTGAATGCCGCATCATTCCTAGGGTTTCACAGACGCCATAAATGCTGGCTACATTTTTTGGAGTGCACCCTATTTTTTTATTAAAAAACCGAGTAACATTCATTCACCGATAACAACAGTGGGGCTTGGGAGATGTGCGTTGCAGCAAGTTAGTGACCTGTGGAGACGAGATGAACTTAGAGGCGTGTGATGGCAACAGGGATAATTGGTGAAATCAACGAAGTTCGCTCTTAAAAGTTCCACTTTCAATACGTATGCATTTCATTTTTCTGAGAATTGTTAGGTATGATAATCGTGTTCGAAGTTCCAAAAAGAGAAATACAAACCTTGGTTTCAACGTTGGTAGTAATTGTTGCATTAGAACATTCCCCTACTTTATGATGCATTTGTTCGTTTGATTTGGGCTTGAGTCTCTAAACCTGTGAACCAGTGATGAACGTTTTGTTTCCACGGGACTATCATTCCCCTTATTGACTTTGATAGGCGGCGATGTAGTTCTGGTTATATCCAAACTGCAACCAGCTCTTAGACTTGAGCTCAGGTAATTAAGATGAGTGCAGTGGTTACACATCAAAATTGGCTTCACCTGACGGACACATTCAGATACCAACAGCCAGCGGACTGTAACAATAATCATGCAGTCGTCTGCGATGTTAAGTCTGGTTATCAGAAAATGATCAGCCGAGTTTTGACAGCGATGGACTATGGTTTTATGGCAGGGTTGTCCCCTGTCATAAATACTCGCCAGTCCTATGTACAATGAAATGCGATATGTATTTATGTCTCTCACTACGGTCCTATCCACGTTTCAAGTTGCCCATTCAACTCAAATGTTTGTGCCATCTTTAAGTGTTATTTAACAAAAAGGTATTGAACAAAACCAATCAATAGTGCTTTTTCAATTTATCAGGATGATCCCTTCCGGGGAACGTCGAGCTCGGGCGTGCGGCAGCCAGTAAAATCCGTCCACTTTAAACAAATTGCAACCCATAATTTAAACGGTTAGATTAAAATGCCACTGGCAACCACGTGACAAATTCTGTTGATCCAACCACCAGAAGGCATACTACTGTCTTCAAAGCATTTTGGAGTTAACTAAACCGAAAACTCCATGACGGCGACAGAAGGAAGAGCAGCAGGGAGCCGTATGGATGACGTTCAAAATCCTCGCCGGTTTTAACTATACTAGGTGACCTAACTCATGCAATGTGTGATCAAAATTTAGGAGAGTAATTAAGCGTACATTGGGTCGTGTTATTTTAGTTTATTGAGGTGATTTGAGGCTCAGGAAGCCCTTTTCTAAAGAAGACTGCATGTTTTCTCTATTTTTCACTCTATTGAAAGGAAACAGACGATCGTTTTTCTTGGCAATGAGTTTTTATGTTTGGGTGAATCTTTAAATATGACGCAAACGGCCATCTCCATTAGAAAGAATATCCAAAAGCCAACTAACTCGTTAAACGCTTTTATGAACAATCTTATTTTAAAGATTTTGATAAACACATAGAGCAGAACCTAACTTTACTTCCAATCAATTGAAAACACGGAAAATCGTGAAATATTCACAAGTATTTCAAAGAAGATCTAAACCAATTTGTAATCTATTACTAGAAAAATCAATAAAGATATTAGACGAAAGGATAGTTCTCTTAATATTCACGCTTACGCTTTTACCTACAGATCCTATTTAAATATATTTTTCACATTAACAGTGATTTTTCACGTTTTCAGAAATATCAATTTTCTAAAACAGTTGGTATTTCTCAGAAACATTGTAACAATTTTCAAACCTTTAAATTAAAAATTCACTTAAAGTTGTTTATTAATATTTCAAAACTTTATGTACATTAATTGAGGCCAGTTTGCTAGTTATTACCAATATTTCGTAAATTGCGTCATTTCTCATCAGTTGGGTCACTGACTGTAAAAACATCCAGCCTCCATTGACCTGGATACATTCCTTCGTCAAACTTCGGGGACATATCCTGAGCAAAAACATTCAAGGCTGTGCATTTTAATGACTAATTTCCCAAGTGATAAACTGTTATCCATTCCTACGTACTGAACCGTGCATAAGGTTATTCGTACCATGCGGTCCAAGTACTCCTAAATGATGTATAAAACGTAAGCCGACGGAAAAGCGTAGCGTTCACAATCGAATGAGCGTGGTAGGTTAAGCGCAACTCTAGCTATTCAGACATTTTCGCGCAGCACTAAGGACGGCAGTACCTTTAAAGCCCAGCCGATAATAATGGATATGGACGAAACGAAATGGAAATTCCTGGAAATCATTGAACTATATATTGGCAGTCCGACACATAGCTAACCTCGTGTTTTCTACGTTAAGGCGCCAAACGGCAAGCAGAGTCTAATTTATCTCATGAGATATGTGAAAATGAAATTGAAATAGAATGTTTATATAAAATCATGTGTTGTCGAACTGGGATTCAAAACCAGATTTATTGTGTCCACGATTGAATATAAAATTCAAGTTGATAACATTGGTCGGCTAGTACCGAACCTAAGCTTATGAAAAGCCTAACATTGACCCTAAAACTCCAAACCCTAATCCTTAAACTCAAACCTAGAGCTCACACCAACCTCTTGCACTAACATTTAGCCTAACCCTTAGCCGAGTGCTAACTTCGAAGGTACCCCTTAACGGAGGCATGATGGGGATTAAACAATAATGAACGAGATTAACTTAAGCATACAAAAATAGCAAAAGTAGGTATTTTTAAGAAGTAAGGATTAGGTGGGGCCACATATCAGATCTTTACCCGATATTTAAAAAATTCACGTATTATTTTTGAATTTGGGTGCATATTTTTTAATTAAGTTTCTTTCTTTTGATGAAATGGCCGCCTTATGCAAACGCAAATTATGTTTTAAATATAAATGAACAAAACACTGGTCTACCTGGAAAATACACATTCCAATAATGTTGTCTGGAAACATGTTTCTGAAAACAGAAATGAGCATTTTTCAGTTTTTGGCGCCATTCTATGTAGGCCTCTTCATGTAGGTAATTGATTTTTTTGTATTTTGCAATCATATTTATAACTTTGCATAGAGTAATCATTTTATTGTTTCGAGAGTGTAGTTTCCTTTATTTCTTGTCTAATTAAGTCATTTAACTTTGCTACAATGGAGAAATAAATCGAAGCAAGAAAAAAGTCGATTTTCCCTCCCCTAAAATGTTCTCAATCTGTTCACTTTAAATCAATTGTGAGATTTTAAGACGTGCGGATGTAGAACTTCACTTTGCAGTTCCAGTTATATTTACTTTACAAATGCAAGAAGCAGACTGAGATCTCCAGCATTATGAGAGGTTATGCATTTTCATAGGCTTGACTCGGTTGAGAAATATTTCTGAATATTTAAAAATTCAACAGTTTTAATTAATTTTTTTTAGACTAATAAAAAAAATATTTTTAAAATGGTTTTCAGACCCTTTTTCAAAGAAAAAAGTACCATAAAAATCTGTTAGTTTGTTCACTTTCAGTCGCCTAATAGAATGTGCGTCTGTAGAATTTAAAGAAGAATACAGACAAAACCATTAGGGGCAAGATTTAGAAATTGAAAGAAATCCTAGTTTAAGCTTACAAAATTAAGTCCTCAAAGACATCTGATGTGGTCAGCGTTAGGTTTTGATCATATTCTTGGCCTGAAGGTGCTGGTGTGGTGACTGAAGCACCTTTTGAAAGTTCACATCAAAAAGATAATTCGAGTTAATCATTACGTTTTTATACATGTGTGTGCATAAAAGATCCCTAAAACGTTCTTTCTGCTATTTTTATAACGTAGGTCTGGTTAAAAATAAATTATGCAGCGAAAAGTGTGAGCTGCTCCCACCTTATGCACAAGCGTACATTCTACTATTAGTAAAATAGTATGGCGACAACAGATTCCTTATGAAAGATTGGTTTTTGAAAGCGGAATTGCAGATATGAATTGAGACAATCCCATTACTAATACGCTATATATTTATTCTACCTGGCTCTTGGCTTGGAAAAAGAAAAACGTCTGGCAGTCCGTACCGTTATACTTATCACCATATAACACACGTTTTTGATATCCATAACTTTTCAGAGTCCAGGCATTCAACCATAAACTCTTATCACTTTTATGTGGATTGATTTAAGTGGAGAATTGGAGTTGACCCATTCTTCGTTATCCAAATACTGTTTACTATAAATACGAAAAAGGGCAACCAATTTACAGTCGTCTTTTATAAATGCTGCAGGTTAGGTGTCCTTTTTATTTCTTACTCTAAATCGCAAACTGTTATATGAAAATTCAAGAACAGTTAAAGGTGCAATTTAGAATAAATTCCAGCCTACCAGGTTTGATCACAGTACTGAGAACGCATCCGATCGCTGCTCCAAGGGCATTGAATGTGATTATATATGCCATAATAAGGAGACTGCTTGTGCCCTGTTCCTTTGGATCCAGTCTAGCAATCACTGTATTTGAAAAATTGTTAAAGCATTTAGGAAATTTGTAGAGGATTTTGGCAGATTTGAATAATTCCTTTGACCCTCGGTGGGATTCAAACCCACGCTATCAAGGGGAAGGCTTAAGTACAGCCAACACTCTAGCCAACTGAGTTACGATGCACCACCGAGAGCCGTGAGTTTAATCATACTTGGGTCAAGTTACCCACCTAGCTTACTGCCAAATATGCAATCCACAAATTATAATACAGTAAGCTGACTGCCCATGTAGGATATCCTAAGCAATTAATCTAGAATCCGCCAGATAAATATCAGGCAGAATTACTTAGTAAGGGATTTTGGCAGCTTTGAATAGTCCTTTATTTACATTCTATTGCTTCTCTTAGAGCCTGGACTGCATACTCTTTCGAATGCAAACACAAATATGTTTATTGATCAAAGAGCATTGAAGTTAGACTTTCCCAAATCACCGAACAGTTAAATTTTCTTCACATACACTGCTGATTATCTACAGCGGTGAGTATGTGTGCGCGAAACATAATGAGTTATTTTCTCCTTTTTGTCCATTTACGTGTGCTCGGTGACAGACGAGGAGGAAGTCAAAATCCCAAGTCATTTCCTATTCGAAAACACGCTGGAGCTTAAATGAGCAGCTATGAAAGAAACTAGGTAAAATTAGTCTGGAAGCAAATAACTGCTCACACTGTAAGTACATTTTCTCCGTTGCGTGTGGATGTCTGTAGGAAATAAATCCCAGTTCATGGAATGGCTCAAGATATCAATCACAGTTGTGGTCATTTTGAATAAGCATACTTCAGGAACACAAAACATACTTATTCCACGTCCTAATGCTAACACTGACCCTAACCCAAATGCAAACCTGAACTTTGATTCTAGGCCTAACCTTGACACTGACGCAACCCTAACTCTTACCCAAGCCCTTATTTTAATTCTAAAGTTAAGGTAAAAATTGACAAAAGACCACCAAAATTTGTTTTGCGTGGGTCCGTGCAACAGCGATTAACGCTCGCCTCAGACAATTAATCCAGGGTAAATGATTACATAGATATTAATTGGTAATTTTGGCAGGTTAAAATAATTCATTTGTCCAGTTGAGATAAAGTCAATCGTCTCGGTTATTTCCAACACACGGCAGTAAGGGTTAAGTTATAGTACGGTGAACGTTAAACGAGTAACTTGGCGCAGCTGTGGTGAGGTATCGGACTATAGGTCGGGGCCTCGTTGCTCAGGTAGTTTGAGCGTTGGCTGTAAGCAAGCCTTGCCCTTACTGCCGTGTGTTTCGGCAGGCGGTTAAAATACAGGATGATGGTGGGCGGCGCATTCCCCGCGGCGGAATAACCTGGGGCGGAGGGTGGCCCACACCAGAGGGGACAGAAGATCGGTCATGTTGATGAAGAGCTAACACCGGTCGGTCCCATCGCAAATTCACTTTACTAGCTCACACACTAGTTTGACCGTCGTGTTTGACGATGTCAACCGTATACTGTGCAGGGAGGGTGACTCGCGCTGGATTATAAAGAGAGTAGACTTTCTCTGCACCTACCTCACTCCCTCTTCCACTCCCTCACATGGACCCGGTGTCAAGACAGAGTTAAGAAGACCGAAGATGGGAGAGGTCACAGGCCTTTGCATTGTGTGCCCAATACAAACAAGAATACAACAACAGAAGAGAGGGACGGCTCGGATCCCTACTGACCGTCGATTTCGACGAGGTCCACCGTATGCTCCACACCAGGTGGTGCAGGGACGGTGACTTGCGCGTGCATTAGTTTTAAGTGATAGTAGCCTTGCGCTGCAGCTACCGCACTCTCTCTTCCTCCCGCACCTGAGCCCGGTGTCAAGACAGAGTCAAGAAGACCGGAGATGGGAGAGGGCGCAAGTGGCTGGCGCGGCCGGAGCTGCCCCTGGGTGTACCACCACACCTGGATCGGATCCCACAGAGTGGGAGTGCCATAAAGACCACATTAAGAAGAAGCCATCGCAACCTGACTCTCAGTCTGCCAGTCAGTCACTCCACACAAAACACACATTGGGCTGACCACGCAGTCCGACCTTCCAAGCCACGGCTTTTAGCGCACCGTGATAGTTTCAAGCGCGTCAGATTTTTTATAGTGAGAAAAATGCGCTGAACCGTCGACTTTACTCTCTCCCCCCACCGCCACAAGCAGATCACCGTCCAAGCCAGTCAGTTGTCTGATGTGGGAGTGGGCGCATTGCCTGACGGGTCGGCGTACCCGTCTTCGCGCGCCACAGCACGACCTGGCCCCCATAACGCACACACTAGGATTAACTTACTCAGGTGATATGGAGGAGCCATCGCCATCTGACTCCCTGTCCACTGGTCAGCCACTCGACACACACAACACATACACTGGATCAACGGCGTGGTCACTCACACGATAGTTCGACCATCGATTTCGACGAGGTCCACCGTACGATCCACAGCAGGGTGGCGCAGGTATGGTAGCTTGCGCGTGATTTAGTTTAAAGTGATACTAGACTTGCGCTGCATCTACCGCACTCTCTCTTCCTCCCCAGATATGCTCGGTGTCAAGGCATAGTCAAGAAGACCAGAGATGGGAGACGGTGCCGGTGGCTGGCACGACCTGGGCCCCTAGGCCCTAGCCATCCCCTCCCAGGTTCGGCATTTGTAATGGGATCGCAACACGAATAACGCCTTCCGTGCCCTGATGTGGCTCCCGTGTTGGTTCAACGCATCTACCACGTGGCCCGTTTAGGGGGCATCCACACACACAAATGAAATTCCAAGGGACAATGCAGCAGTAGATGCCAAAGTTGTCCAACAGAAGCATCTGGGCAATTTTTGACCTTGCACTATGTATGGGCAAATGGCAGAGAACAAGAGCTCGCGAAGTGTGCCATAACCAGCGCAGTACAGCAGAAGGATAAAACTACTAAGTTGGCTACTGCTCGAATCAAAACAAGAATCCATCTTAAAAGCGAGAAAGAGAATGGAGACTGAGATTTTTCGGGAGGACGTTAACTGTCATCGCAGAGATATGGGCCATCTGCCCAATCGATCCCATGGTTTTAGGCTAATTTGAACCAATCAGGAAAGGTTAACTGCATATTTTCCAATCTGAAACTTTATATGTAATCACTGGTAGAGTATTACAAACTAAAATAGCCTACAGCTTAAAAATGCTTGTAAGAATTGGAATGGGCATAATATATATATATATATATAAGATTTGGTAACGCCTTGGTGAAGTAAATTAATAAAGTTAACAAATTGCCGTATCTGTGAAAGCAAAAGAGGAAATACAGAGGATGTCATTTTAGCGAGGATATGAGTAGTATTAAAGTTGACACTAAGTGATATGAGGTCGTAGGAAGACCTGAAAAGTCAGGCACCATTACGCACTGTCTATTGGGTTGTTTGTTACATTAGGTGGTTTGCCAAGCTCTGTGTCTTGGGGCCGAATGTACTTAGATCACATTTAAAACAGTTTGTGGAGTTAAAAATGTGTTTTTACTATGCATCAACCTCTACTGCTGACGCTGGTGTCGTGTCAGACACACATTGGTCTGTTCGGTGTTGGGCTACCAATAACAGGGAAAGACTTCTAAACTTCCATTTCGGGACCAGTGCTCAATAAATGCGCAGGGATTGAGCGTGAGATAGACAAGGTCATGCCCTGAGCACGGAAAATATTAACAGATTTCTACATTCCTGCTGCCCCCAAAAGTAGATAAATTGACGAAGTCAATGAGGTGCATTGCTGTTGGTAGATTTGCTTGCACAAAAACTGCCTCTGTTTTAATCTCAAAACCCAAGTGGTGCAACTCCAGGCATTATACAAGCCAACAAAATTGAGCAGGACCCAAAAGGTTAAAATATTAAAAGGGTTTTGGTAACAAAATTTCTCCAGAATAAATAATTCCTTGGAATCAAAATATAGGGCAAAAGGTAAATTTGGACCTACCGACGATCAGGTTTGAAGCAATGAGTGGCAAAATTGTAAGTTGTAAAAGACGGATATAAATTTTCCCTGGCATTTCTGAAACAGACATAAAAGACCCTCGAATTTGAAGGCAGAATGCGCAACTACTGAGAACCACAAAGAAAATTCAAAATGTAATTTATCTACACTAGGCATAGGGCAGCCTGAAAGCAATTGCAGACTGAGATTGTGCAGTGTGCGCTGTCTATTTTTAAGGAACCACTTAACGCTGGCATCTTTTTGAAGCAAATATTGAATTTGAAGGCAAAGGAAATAGAGACGGAACTGCAGCTTAGACAAATCGACCAGATTTTCCTCCGGAAGACCAGTCCATGTGTATAGGTAAATTCTCCATCCTTTCATACTTAAACTGTCACTTTTCACACTTTTTTACCCCCCAAAAGTCAAATCGGTGGCGTTTATACGCCCTGTTAGCTCTTGCAAAAATTAGGTCAATACCTTACATGGGCCTCCAGAATATGAAGAAAACAAAAAAATGTAAATTAGGTTTTTGTACGATTTATGAAGTACGAAGGTGGTCATCAGCAGCATTACCATCTTAGATTTTGCAGATTACGACTTCGTGGTAGTTGCTGTAGCATGTGATCACTCACTCTTTAGATTCAATCAGATAAGCTTCCTATTTTAAAGATATTTTGAACCATAAAAACGAGAGATATATGCGATAATCTGGAATTGCCAAACATTTATCACATTAAAGGTCCAATCTGATATCTACAGTGACAATTTAAGCTGAGCATTTAAACGGTCTACTTATGCGTTAGACTCAAAAGCCCTCAACTTTAAGTATGGATAAGTGAACTACGCTTGCTGTGTAGTTAACCAACCAGAAATTATCGAAACTGTTTGACAATTATATAAAATTTATAAAATATAATAGAATTAACCACAGGAATATGGCTCTGGCAAACGAAACTTTAGCCAATTGTTAACAATATGCTTTGAAAACTCTTATTGACTTTAAATTTAATTATCTAATTAATGTTATGGGTTGATAAAGACCATGCTATGTCTTCTGTCTACAACCATTTCAACCATACAAAAATAATTCGAGCGTACTCAGGGCAAAACTGTTGTCCAACTTTAGTTTATATTTTCAAGTTTAGGGAGTTCAGATGACTTCCAGTTAACAGGATTACTTACCTATCCAAACGATTGCGTCCTGTGATGGATTAGCCGCTTTGAGGCCAAAGCCTAACGCGAAGCCGACAAGTACCCCAGCTAGGATACAAATCATGAAGAGATTTTCATGCAAACAGCCCAGGCATCCTCCTCGTTTTTTGCTTTCTTCGACCACCGAACCTTCCTCGCTCTCGTTGGCCTGGTATTTAGGGGGCAAGTTTTCATCTGAGTTCTCTTTTACTGATACCATGTTGGGGTGACTCGTAGGATAGCCCCCTGCAAGTTGCCACCCTGTCTTTTATATGCGTGTGTGCATAGAAGGTCACCTTCCTGGTGGTGCACGCCACAGAGAATGCATGTTGTCGATTTGGTAGCACATGCTCCCATGTCTGCTTACCGTTGTTTTTCATCGCCCCCCTAAGGAGAGCCAGTAATAAATCAAGGTGAAATAAAGTCTGCTCTTTTGTTATGCTCATGTGAAGCACAGCGGTGGAATGCATGAAAATTAGACCAATACATGCAAGTACGGATTCTAAGTGAGTAAAAGACCTTAAATATCGACTATCGTAACCACTCATATAACTTCTTCCCAACTTTCAGCAGTTTTGCTGAAGAGCTCAACGAAACCTATTTATAAAAATGCTCTTTTTGCGGATACTTTACTGCCATACAAGTAAGGTTTTTGGTGTACTGGGAAGTAGCTATCAAGTCACATCCTCGCTCTCGACGTGTACTGATGAGGGGGTGAGATACAAGTGCTGTAATTGGTGGCGGAAAACATTTTCAGGAGCCCTGTGGAGAGGTAGTCAGGGAGATGTTCCAGCAGGGTGATCCGGGTCAGGAAAAGGCAATAGTGGTGGAGACAGTGGGCGTTTGGAATGTTTCAACGCCAGTAAGTGTCGTTCATGCTTTCATTGTTGTAACGCTGAGTTTAAGCATTTCTAGCAAAGCGCCAGTTTAGTTTTGATGTGCTGCGGCAGTGGGCAGCGGTTTTAATTCGGCATTCTTTTTCCTCACCATTCCAGTAACCTATCGTTGCCATTTTCCTTACTCCTGCTTTATTTGACAGATTTCAGACTTTTCTCTCATAGTTTGTTCTACAACTCGTCGTCTGTCTGGGGAAAGTTTCTCCAGGAGATCTTGGTGATTCCAAAATCTGTGTGTTATGTAACCACGCCAGCCTTTGACATTGTTTTAGTATTGAGGTTAAACGATAGACCATATTGAGAGCAGTGGTATTAGCTGAAAGCCTAGACACGTGGTTGGCCGATATTCTGCCGCTGCATGACACAGCTGCAAGGGGTTCGGCACATCAGTGGGTCTCTGAGCCGTTCCCGTGTACTTTCTGGGAGAATATCGACGGAACACGCGTATGGGCTTTTAGCTGGTACCTATGCTGTCAATGTAGTGTATCACTTAACCTTATATATACCAGAAACCTCATAGAGGATGCTGGGGTACCCACTGAGGAGCCAAACCCCTACTTGCTGCGTCACGCATGCGATCCCATTCTGTCTGCCCACCCGCCAGCTAGCCACTAGCGATAAACGAACGTTGTGTCATAAGACACATGCCACATATATAATGCACAGGTATGTTGCAAAAGGTGCAACAGGCAAGACGTAGACAGCTGTTTTACGGTTGTTACCGATCACCAGTACACTGCACAAGGCATATGACGTACTGATGATCAGTAACAACCGTGAAACAGCTGTCTACGTCTTGCCTGTAGCACCTTTTGCAACATACCTGTGCATTATGTGTGAGATGTGTCTTATTACACAATGTTCGTTTATCACCAGTGGCTAGCTGGCGAGCGGGTGGACAGAATGGGATCGAGTGTGATTCTAACGACATAAGTGAGTGCATGCACTTAGTTGTCTTGTATATACTTAACTGCACAAGGCATATGACGTATTGATGATCGAGAACATCCGTAAAACAGCTGTCTACGTCTTGCTTGTTGCACCTTTAGTCATTTTGCTCGTCTCTTACAACCACTGGGGATTGGCGTCGCCTAAAGACCTGAGGCGACAATAAGACGTCTGGTCATGAGACCCAAGGCCCCCTTGTCATACGGCGAAACGGCGAAAGTCGTCTATCGTGTTCAGTGCGGTGCCTGTGAGGCAAACTATGTCGGAGAGACTGGTAAGCGACTACAGACCCGCATCAGTGAGCACACAAGTGCCGTAAGAAGGATGCATCAGCTCTCGTTGGTGGCGGAACACTATGCATTTTGTCTAGCTGCATCATCAGCTTCTTCATCGGTTCATCATCGCATCAAAGATATGCCTGTCTGTCTTCCAGCCGGTTGTTGGCCTTCTGAATATAGTCGGTCTTATCCAAGACGACTGTAGTAATGAGGCTTGCTTCAATACCACAGACGCCGATCCAGTTAACCTCACTGCCACAGTCGAATCAATTCTCAAACAAACCGGGGAATCCGATGAAACAAAACACCTTGTTCGGCAACAGGTAACTGCCTTGGTAATGGCGAATAAACCACGCGCAATTATAAACCGAGTGGAGCAGGATGCTGTCAAGAGACTGAGAGCTGACACGAGTATTGTGATACTACCAGCGGACAAAGGACGTTCTACATTCGTCTTGGATAAGACCGACTATATTCAGAAGGCCAAAAACCTGCTGGAAGACCAACACTCATATCTTCGATGTGATGGCGAACCAATGAAGAAGCTGATAATGCAGCTAGACAAAACGCTTGTCGATATGCAGACAAACAAAGTAATAAGTAAGTCGGTAAACTGGCTGTAAAACCATCAGATGCGACCACAGCAAGGTTCTACGGATTACCAAAAGTACACAAGGCCGATATTCCCCTCCGTCCAATTGTGCCATTGCGTGGTGCACCAACATTCAATCTGGCTAAATGGTTGTTCCGACACCTGAAGTCTCTCACCTCGGGCGCAGCCAAAACGGTCACTTAGGCTACTCAGTTCCTGGAACGGCTCAGGGGGATGCGACTCACAGCAGACGAGGTCATGGTGTCATTTGATGTCACCTCTCTCTTCACTTCAGTCCCGCAGAACTTAGCAGTCAAAAAGGTAAGCGAATTGCTTGAAAAGCAGTAGTATGATGCAGGCGAGTCGGTGAAGCGGGGACATCTTGTCCAACTCTGTAAATTCTGTCTGAAGACGTACTTCAGCTTCGAGGGGACCATGTACGAGCAGATCAGAGGGACGCCAATGGGATCACCGCTCTTGGGCTTCATCGCTAAGGCAGTTCTCCAAAAGCTTGAGACTCTGGTTCTCGCAAACTACAGGCCAACGTTTTGGACTCGATACGTCGACGATACTTTCGTCATCATCAAACGAGAAATGATCGAATAATTCCATAGCGCCCTGAATTCCGTCTTCCCAGACATCCAATTCACAATGGAGGCCGAAATTAACGACCAACTGCCATTCCTGGATGTTCTTGTCCATCGAAAATTCAATATATATATATATATATATATATATATATATATATATATATATATATGTGTACATGGTCAATTAACGTTGTATGCCATCGGAGGCAATCGGGTTCCAGCCTGGCTCAGTGCATGCTCATCGACTGGCTCTGAGCGCAGAGTCATCGATGAGCAGAAATTCTTTTATCCTTCCTTCGGAAAGTTTTCTTGGAGCCAACATGAGCCGGGTTTGAAAAAACTGAACGTAATTCTTACTGGGCATCACACGTACTGTGTATAGTAAGTGATACATTTCATTCAATATTTACCAAAATCTTAAAATCATTGTAGATTAGGAATAATTACTTAAGTGCATCGTAATATTCAATATCTTTGAGCCTAAACCTAAAATTGTCGGACACACCAGGATGTTGGCCTGCTGCAAAAGTCTCATTCGATAAAAAGTGGGTAGTGAAGTGTGTATTTTGTTTTCTAGAAATGTTTAATGCTCTTATGAATTCAAAGATATTTTATAGAAAGGAAAAGCAAAAATGTATTTTCTTGTACCCATGGGATAGTAAATCACGTCTTTTTAAAATTTTATACTCAAAGGCAGGGCATGTTTCGATTTTAAAAACATTTCCTAGTTGCCGAATATATTTAAGCCTAATCTTCCCTTAGCTGTGCGTTTAGGGTTTCCCGTTGAAGGAATAGCACGCATACCATTAAGCGGACAACAATTAGTGCTCGCACAATTTGGCAATGGATGTGTACCATGCCGTATACTTACCGAGGGCTTTTAACAAAACAACAGATATTACGTCTTTTGAATCGACATTTTACAGCCTTAATAAACTTCGCAGTCAAAAGTGTGTTAAAACCTTGATAAACGCTTCCCTTGACTATAAAATTTAAAGACGACGCGATCTGCTATGAACTGGGTACAAGAAGGTATCATTTTGCTTAGATTTTTATAAAATGCATTCGAATTTTTAAAAGCATCGAACGAAAAACGGATAACAGCGGAAATTGCCTACTGATGTCCGAAACCGGCTTTCCTTGATAACCGTCGCAAGCTTATCTCCTTACTCTGTCATTTATCTGATTAGTTTATATGGTTTTCTTTTTTGTCAGGAAACATTCAGTTGTGTCGCCAATGGACCAACCTGTAATAAACTTGCATGACTGTTATGATAGTATTCAGCTTTGCTGAATTCCACCAATTGTTGTTGAGGGTGGAGTGAAAGGTGGTTTGTCTAAGCATCCTGCATCCTTTATTACTCAAGGAGTGGTGATTCAGCACTAACTGCCCAGCAGTATTCTGCTGTGTAGAGTGTCGTAGAAGTCTTCTTGGCTTCACATTCTCCCTTTCGGCACTACTCATAATCCCCGAGTTTGCTATGCTGCAGTATAGCCGGCTGTCTCCTATTGCTCAAATTCTCGGTTATAGCTGTCTGTTAAAATCCTGCTAGTCATACTGCAGGTATTGATCTTCCCTGTCATCAGTATGCAACTCTTCCATATATTTTAAAAGTATGGACCGACCGATTTTATTATCAGTGTTGCACGTTGTCCCTCATACTCAATATACATTCACTCAACTTATTCTTCATTCTGTAGGCGAGCTTGTGTCACTTTCCTACGTTGCCGTTCCATCTGAATCAGTAGTATATTCGTTGTTAAGTACGTTGCATCGAGGTAAAAGTCTTCCAATAAGAAGGCCGGAGGTTGTTATTTGAAATGAAAAGGTTACGTTCCGGTCAGGTGTTGACGAGACTTGTCTCAGCAGCCGAGGAAGAGTTAAACGTACGTTTTTCATTCTTGTTCATTTTAAGGTACTTGTCCTTGAGCAAGAGATGGATTGCTGCCTGCATGTTAAGGATACCCCTAGCAAAACGGAAACTTCCAACTCATCCAACAGTGAAATAGGTTTCTTATTTTCATTTGCTTCGCGATAAGTCGGCATTTTCCTGTCTGAAATCAGAGTAAAGAGGTTTTGTGGGACTTTCAACAATGCAAACCTGTAGTCCTCCAGGAGGATGTAAGATTAAATGCAGACTACAGCGTTTTGACAATAAGTTAAAGGAGTGAGTATTATTTACCTTATTATCAGAATAAAATCACTAAGATTTTAACCTATATGTCAAGAGTTTGCTTGAGAGCAGCAGACCCTAGTCAATTGCACCATTAACATGTGTTTTTACTACGGCCATGCTTCAAATTTCGAGGCACTACGAGGGACTGATGTAGACAATTTTCACGCAAGGTTTTTGTCTTTGTGCTGGGAGACAAATGCCAAGAACGTTCTGTAATGGACTTCACGAATGCACCGTTAAGATAAATCTTGCCTAACAGCGGTGATT
The DNA here is from genome assembly GCA_017591395.1 of Schistocephalus solidus. Taxonomy (NCBI): domain Eukaryota; kingdom Metazoa; phylum Platyhelminthes; class Cestoda; order Diphyllobothriidea; family Diphyllobothriidae; genus Schistocephalus; species Schistocephalus solidus. Next base: position 123,229 of record WEDG01001925.1, on the reverse strand, counting down.
TGCTGAAAAATGAGGACGTAGCGGCTGATTAGTGATCATAATCTGTTCCAACAACGCTTTTGGGCGTTCCTAAACCTTTTGCTTTCCATCCAGGCCTTATCAGATCGCTGATTGCGGTGTCATCCTCATGACATCAGAAACGACCCTTCAAAAGGAAATAAGTTAATACAACTGCAGAAGTTGTTAAAAATTTCTGTATTTTGACCCAATATTTGAGTTTAGGAATTTGTTGGAAGAATATTTCACTTCAAAGCTTTCCTACTATATATAAAATGTGCTGTAAATCATGCAGGGAACAGAAATGTGTACTTTCATCTCTACTACCTTGTATAGAATGCAATACAACAGGCATGCAATGAAAAATACCACTTTTACTTTCGCCTCATTGAAGAACATCAGGTATCCTCTCCCAAAAGACCCCTATTACTTCCTTTCCCGAATTTTAGTTGACTTTGCACCATAGTCCAGGAAGACGGTGCACATATCCGTTTCCGATCCAAGTCGAAACGGCACACCTTTCATGAGGCTTTTTTAAACTTTTAGATTCCGATCAAAATACAAAACAAAGCCTAAATCAATCACGGTCGCAGTTTACCAGGTCAACCGGTAAAAGAACAATTACATAATATCATCACTAGGGTTGTTTCAGGGGTAATATGTAGCCAATTGCAGACAAAAATGTACTGCGATGTGAATACCGTGACTTGTAACTTTCTGCCATGTAAATTTATTTAACTTGAAATCACTATAAATTAAGGTTTTTTCCTTCTTCCTTGGTTGGCTACAATACACAGGCTAAGTGAGCTAATAAACAAATCAGGTAATTTTACGAGCCCATTTTATAGATTTCCGTATGTTCATACACCTCTATCAGTCTTTGTTTACCACGCTCCAAATATAAATTCCGTCTAAATTACGAGCCATATTTTTGGAAGGACGGAGACAGTGGGAAAAACTTGCTATTATAATGAAGCCTTTTTAAATTTTCAACAGATAACAAACCACATTTTTATAGAAGTGAGAATGGAAACGTATTTATTATTATGTTGTGATCTCCTTTATATCAAAGCGTCAACCGACAGGGTTCAGTGACTGGCTTATTTAAAAGAGGTTTTTCCTTAAGCTATTTTTTTACAAAAACGTAAACCGGTATTTGTGGGTTTTTTTAACACGCACAACGAGAAAATGAATTACTGGCTGCTTTCCAGCATACCTCCTCTACGAAATTTTCCTCAGCAATCCACTCTATTAGTCCGCTAACACACTTCCTTAACATACCCGAGAGTTCGAGGATAGTTTAGTTTTTGTGTAATCAAAGACAAATTCAATTGAAAATTGCACTGCTGCTTTGCTCTGTCTCGTTTTCCGTTTTTACAGTGTTGACTGCAAAGTTGTTTGGTCTGTGTATTTTTCAAACAAGTTTGATATATGTGAAAGGCCAGTGTTTGCAGCTTATCCCACCAACTGAGGCTGTGATGCTTTGGGTGTAGGGCCTGCTTCGTACTTTACACGGATTCTATTGCGGACTTTGTATAAGGTTTTTGGTAGAGCTAATTTATGCAAAGGGAATGCATGACTAATGTTTTGGCGCAACAACTTTCCATAGTTTCATCTTTGCGATTGCGTGAACTAGTGCACAAAAGTGACTTTATCTGGGTCGCTTATCATGGCATCAACCAGCCTTATCCCAAAGCACACCACGGAAATAAATTACTATCATGCCATTTATGGATAACATACTCATTGGATAGACAGCAGAGAACTTGAAATAGAATCAGAAAGTAAATAGCTGCAGGCCTATGCTTTATTAATGCGACAACTTTCCTGTTCTTAGGCGTCTATTAGTTTTTGGACGTTTCCGTGAGCCATCGTATGTATGCACACTGGCAGGACACAGGTTATCATCATGGAAAATATGCAGTAAAAAGGTTCCGCGTCACTCTGACTGCCCCCTACAGGGATGCCACAAGTCGGTGTCAACTTTGACTTCCAACTTAAGAAATACGCTAAGAGCCCCTTTGCAAGCAGAGGGAAATTGTTTGAAGAGCTCTAGTAAGAGATTTACTCAGGATCAATGGAATTGTGATTTGTAAATTCTGGTCACCCTTAGGAGCACAACCTATGTTTTACAGTTTGTTGATCTTAGAACGCTACATGCCTTCAGCTGGTTTGTGCTTCCGTCCGGTGATTTGCGTCGACTTGTGAAAATTTTACAGCTTCAGTTCATATCTGAAATGGTCCTTTTTGTTTGAGGGTTGCTGATTTTATCCAAGATATTTTTAACTTGTTTGTTCCCAGAGAGTGCACTTTGGATTACAACTGGTCATCATTCTGTAAGCCTCGTGATTTCGGGCATATCCGTTGCAATATTACCGATCGGGTTTCAGAATCTGTCCCAGTTTTTTTCAGAGATTTAATCTTTCGATGAAAAAATCCGATTGATGCCACAAGCATTTACTTTGCTAACCGTTTCGGATTCACACTAGAGCCTTTCATCAGAGGCATAATTAGATAAGTACAATGTCCTCACAAAGATTACAGTAGACATGTGATAAACTTGCTTTGAGAGAGCACATCTCATTCACAGAATTTCCGCATTCATCACCGATGATCGTACTTGGTGAGGAGTTTGTTCTATCACCCGCATTCTAGTTGTTAGTGGCCCTTAGTTACCTCATCAGTCAGGAAGAGGCGCACTCTGATTTATTGCCTTCCTGAAGTAAAAAAGCGTCGTATGGAGAGGGCGAACCCCAAGATCAGGCAACCCACGACTAGGCCGAAATTGGCCATGTAAGAATCGCATAGAGGAGAGACGAGAAAAATTTCGGGAAGATCGATACAGTATTTCTGAGCATCGCAAAAAGGTCTTGACTCGTATATTTATTTATCAGGTTTTGTATATGAGGAAAGTATGTTTAATTTTAGTTGATGTAGTGTTTGTCATATAAGATTGCTACTAGAAACGTTTGAGGGCTCTGATCAATGCCGTGTGGATCAACCCGGTTCGAGATCTAGTTGTCCTCTCATGACAGCCCTCACGTCCGACAGACCCAAGGTCTCTATTTGCAACGCTACCGTCTTCGTTGCGCAAAAAGAATCAGCGACGCTATCAGTCGGGACCCTAGTTGTCAGCTAGTGGATCTGCATTGCATGATTTTAAGTGTCAAACGAAAGAAAGTTTAACTCAAATCTAATTGTGTTTGGGGTTTCTCTATGAATTACATAGGTGGTAGTTAATATGGGGTGGTAGTTAATATTTCTTCATTCAAAGACCATGAATCGGAGATAAGCGAACGGAATATGATATATGTAGGACCGGAATTTAAAGCACATGTCAACGAATTCTTTGCCCGCTCTCAAGGTATTCGTAGTCCTAGTCGACTACTTCGAATGAAGTTAACTTTGAAATGCCCTCCTCAAACTTCCTTCAAATTCAATCTACCGACAGTAGAAGCCAATTCAAAAGGAAGAGGATAAGGTCGTCAGCTAACTCTCATTCATCCAGCAGTTGACATATGCACTTTCCATAATGAGCATTGGGGTTTCAGAATTTCAACAAGCGTTTCAATGAGTGCGCTCCCTAAAAAGCCCCCAATAGTATTTGGCTCCTGTCCTTAGAAAAAACAGACTGGCGATCCAATTGGATGAACGATGCTTCAAACTAAAGTATATGTCAACGGAACCTTTCCTTCTCTTGTGCCATCCAGCTTGATAAATTTATAGTACAACCCCAGTTGGCATGATTGGCGTTGCCCTTTATTTTTGTTTGCTGGTTTAGGACTGCCAATTGACAATTTGCTTTCATATGGTCTTTTACCTTAATAAGTACTTGTTGTTTTTTTACATCAAGACAACATAAAACGGACATAGCCTGAATATTTTCTTCCCATATTTCACTGTGCGGAAAGGCAGTCATTGCTTAGTCTTCAACTGGAATGAGGTGACCACAAACATCCCTGTGCTAACTGCTCATTCACAGAATTCGAGGATCCAAAGAAAAAGAAAAATCACTTTATACCATTTTGAGTCAACACGTTTTGCGCACAATACAGTTACATTATTGGGGCTGTGCGGTGTTTCCTCTCCTTCCTGTGGGGTTCATAAAAGCCCACCCCCCAAGAGTGTGTTGGTGTATGCAGTGCATTTAGGAAGAAGACGTAAAGCTCGCGTTGGTATCTTGGGCTAATGTCGCTCGTTTGCGCTTCTGTGAAAAATGGTCCGTCAATGCCACGCCGTACATTGAGGTTATGGTTGTCAAGCCAGCCCTGAAGCGGTCTCTGTTGAAATAAAAAGCAGAAAATAAAAAGCTCAAAAAGATTCATCCGCGGACGGTATGTATGATGTTAAATGTAATTTTAGCTATACTGGACGATTTGTGTTTGGCCGGCAGGTTTCCAATGGAAAAAAGGTGAATTTTGCAGCAATAAGAATAAAAATATGATTCATGAATGGCCGGTCAAAAGAGGAAGAAGGTGCGTCCACCGAAAAGATTTATTTGCGGTCTGATCTCTCGAGTGGCGAATCCGCCTTCCCGTCCTCCGAAACTGTAGTCCTTTGTACAGCTCTCATCATACGGTTATTTTGCCCCGATGCATAGTGTGACGATGCCGATTATGGAGACGAATATGACACCCTGTGACCTGTGTTGCCCTTACCCTCGGAAAAGCAGGTCGACGGCTGCATGCACGAGTGTACAAGCACCATATGGCCGCTTTAAGGATGGGCCTAAAGTCAGGGATAGCAATCTATGCCGAGCAGGTGGACCACGTTTTCAACGTTTACACCGTTGAGATTGTGCGGTGAGAAGATGGTCACACATTAAGACAGGTATAGGAACCCTGGATGTCCACGGACGGTTCAGTCACCTGCCACATAAACCTGCCCCCTATTTGGTTTTACGAAGCTACTTGCAGGCGTGAAGCCGTCGGGGCCGTCAGTTAGTGCATCGTTTGGTGAGGACAGGGTCACTACCGGTCACTGAGGTCTGATGAAACCCTCGATGCGCAGCGGTGACCCACACATCAGACAAAATCACGGCAGATAATTAAAGCTGTGCATATAGAGCTCTCCAGTGTCCAAAGTTGCTTACTCGAAATCGAAAGTGCGGATTCGTCGGCCATACAGAAATCTCCCAACAAAGCTAACATTGCATTAGCCGCGAACTTCAAAAAAAATTGCCAATCACGCAACGAAATAAATGCAAGGGTTAATGCTAATTAAAAACAAGAGGAGAGACAGTCGTTAGCTAACACTATCTCATTGGCCAGTTGACACGTCAACTTCCCATTCTTCAAGTATTACACACTTTCTTCTTTATGGACGGCGCATTGTGATTTCAGGATTTAAACAAGTGTTTTAATGAGTCCGCTCCAGCCAATCGTATTTTGCTCCAGCACCCGAGAGCAACAGCCTGGGGGTTTAGTTAGATGGGGGGTGTTGCAAAATAAAGCCTATGTAAAACGAGTCTCTCCTTCTCCCGTGCCAACGAGCTCAATAATGTTACAGCATTATCCATGTCATGTCATGTTCGTTTGCCTCCTAAGGACAGCTAAGTGCCAATTCGCTTTCATACGGTCTATTGCATTAATAAGTACTATATGTCTTTACGTCGAGGCAATATGAAACTGCCATAATGCGAAAAGGCCAATGCCGCTTAGTTGTCGAAAGTTTTGAGTGACCAAAAACGTCCCTGTGCCAATTGCTCATTCACAGAATCCGGCTTGATGGAGGATCTCAAGAAAATTGAAAATCATTTAATTACATATTGAATCAAAATTTTTGCGCACAACAAAGTTATATTATTTAGTCTGCCAGGTATTCATTCTTCTTGCGGAATTCATAAAAGTTCTCTTCAAGAATTTGGCTGCAGTGCGTTTAAAGGGAGGCAAAGTTCACGTCCGAATCCACATCCAATTTTGCTCGTTTCCGCTTCTGTGTAATGTGGTCTACCAGCGCCACGCCGTACATTGAGCTTATGGTAGATAGGCCGGACCTGAAGCGGTCTCTGTTGAAATAAAAGCAAAAAGGAAACTCACACAAGTTCATCCGCGGACTGTTTGCATTATGTATGTGCACTAATAGCTTTGATGAACGATTTCTGTTTGGCCTACAGGTTCGCAACGAAAGTAGCTTGATTCTGCAGCAATAATATTAAAAATGTCCTTCCTAGGTAGCCTGTCAAAAAGTCGGGGTGTCCATCGTGAAGGATTTCTTTATGGTCTGACGTTTCGGGCTATCGAGTTCGGCAACGCGCCTTCAGCGCCAGTAATTTTCTGGACACAAGTCTCGTTATGTGGCGCATTTTGCTCGATGCGTAGGTCGCCAATATCGACTTTGCTATTGAAGCGGACACCCATTTCACCGTGACCTGTGTGGCCCCCAACCTCGGTAACCGCGGTGAAAACAGGCGGGCTAAAACAATGACTGTTGGAAGTGCGATTGCGTTAGATCAACCGACCGATGGGTGCAAGCATGAGTGAATGATCACTGTACGGCCACTGAAATTTTAGACTTAAAGCCTAAGGCAGCAATCCATACCACGCAGATTGGATATATTTTTAACTCTGACGCCCTCGAGGTTGTGGTTTTGGACTAGGGAAATAGGATGGCCTTTGTGGTCACCGACGGCTCAGCTACTTGCCGCATAAACTGGCTCCCTTCCCTCTTTTGGTTTTACAGAATTTCTTCCAGAATGCTGCCAAGAACCTCGTTTTGGCGAGAAAAGTCTTGTTAACCAAGCAAGTCGAGAGATCTGTCGGCTTACTTTTTCTGATGTCAGTAACTCAAGAACCGTAGTGACGTTCAACTGGGTATGCAATTATAAGGATTTGCCTTAGTAGAGTAAATGCTTACACCGAGAGCATACGGACAGCAAAGAGGAGTCACAGTGACAAATAAAATTGGTCATGAAGACCCGAAAATTAAATACTCAGTCTCTATCGCCTAAGCTCTTGTCCTTCCGATAAGGAAGACTTATTTGGAATGATCGGAAATCCGTTTACCAATTAAAAACCGTATGCCTACATGCCAACAGCATTCTGTACATACTGCGGCATCTGGTTAGATTATATCAGGTGGGATTCAGAAACGTTTGTCCCATAATGATTTCGGTTCACCAATCTTGTCAGGTAGAGTTGTTTCAGATAAGGCCTAGGGAGACGATAACCTAAAGAGACACTTTTATAGAGAGGAGCAAAACAATGAAGTTTAACTGATGGGCAATAGGAGGAAGGGTAAACTTCCAGCTAGCAAGCAACATGAAATGTATGTTTATCTCTAGGTGAACTGACATTCATGCAAGATTCGCATTCTTGTACACAAAGGTTGGATCATGTTTCTTACATGATGCTCTTCAAAGAAGACATTAATGGGTGTTGAAAACGGTGTCACACGCACTTGGGATTTATTAGGGCGCCTTTATTCAATTTATTCACTTAGGTAAAGATGCAAAAATTGGGCTGCAAGTGGAAATCCCCCTTTTTACCGTGAACCGTGATCTTATGACAGTCTACTACTCATGGAATGGAAAACATTCAAGAGTGATTAGCCTGACTCTGAGGAAATAATCCTCCAGAATGTTTTTTTCCATATAGACATGAATATAATCAATTCGTACTCTTTTGAAATTGTGGAAAGGTCATCAGCAAAACAAATATAGATAAACTTGAGCCAAGCAAGTTTGAACAGGGGAATCTCTGCGCTTCTTGAAGAACTCTATCCTTTGGGTAATAAAACGAAAAAGGTGGAAAATACTTACAAAAGCCAGTCAATGGTGTACAAATAGGCTGTATTTGTTGCAGACACGCCGACTGAAGAGAGAATTGTCATGGAAATGACGATACTGGCACTTGGGATATGAGGGATGGCCAGAACTGATACTGAAGTTAGTAACCTGAAAACAAATTATCCAAAACTAGTAAGGAACTATTGACCATTTACAAAGTATATTCATTGTGACGTCCGTATTAAAAACAGCGTTTTAGTGACCAGGGGAATCTGGCTGATTTGAAGACTGTCAGATGTATAATAACTGCATCGACAGTCACCCATATCTATATGTTTTAACCTCTGCTTACCATATTACGACGATTGTTCCGGGCGAAATGGACGTAGACCCTGTCTGAGCCACGAACAGTACCGCGCAAGCAATGAACGCGGCAGGACCGTCTGCCTTTAGAGCACAAGTCAGTGGACATGCAAATCGCGACGTTGATTGGTCCATCTGGTAATCATCGCAGCCCTCAAACATTTCCGGTAGTGCAACAACGCTGTGAGGGAGATGGAAAATCGACATCTTAGCGAAGTTTGAACGGTATACAACTTTCGCAACTTTAAATTAGAATATTTAAGTATCGTAGGATATATGGTTGTGAGTAGTGGTGACAAATGAAGCTCTTATGGAGATTTGGTTGTAGCATTTACATGTTAACTATTTTAAAAGTTCAGTGGCTTTTTCAGCCAGGAATGAGAATCCAGATGTGATATGAAGTGATTGATTCATACTTCCTATCCTAAGAGGCCGGAGTCACCACTAAGCTTAACATTACTTGCTTTGGTAAACACAGCATTCTTCGGAGGGTGACCTTCCTTCCGTCCAATTTATAATTTTGCTGTCGCCCCTTTCTTGGAAAGAAGATCCTTTTTTTCACTTTCTAGCTGCGTCTGCTTTTGAGTTAAATAAGCTGGCGGCAGTGCGTCTCCTCTCAAACACGTCATCAGCAGATCTCACAAGTATTTCTAAAAATTGAATAATTCGGAGGTATGTCTGCTGATAAAGCCTGTTCCTTGCAGTTCCTAAACATTGAAAACCAGCGCACAAATTGCATGGCATGTCTATGATTATCAGAAAGGGGCCATTTTTGAAGAAGACTTACGGACTTGTAGTGGCAAAACTGATGACCCATGCCTTTAAGGAAACGCGAAGTACAGTAAAGGGGTTTCGTCTGGTGACGATCGCAAACAAGACCGACACAGCAGAAGAAGAGTATGCCCAAGCTTGCAGTTACAGTTACTACAAACATGCCCAGACTTTTAAATGTGGCCTTTATATCCCCGACACGCAATATGGCACCTGCGATCATGAACGCAATGCCTACAGGAGTGGCCCTGAAGAATAAATGGAAAAAGAAATAATCAATGATGGGACATTCTTACACGTCCTGAAATGCTAAAAGATCACAATCGTCAGAAGGTCTAAAAAATTACTCAGAACTTATATAAAACTACGGCTTCTTTTTTCTGACTTTCGTAGCACGGTCAAGACTCTGATACACAGAATGATCTGCAGGGCTCCATCTGGGGTATGATGTGTTGGCCAAACAGAACAGTGTATTTCTTCTTAGTCAAGAGGTAACTGGAGGATCTGGTCGAAACAACTCCAAAAAGCATGTCATCTCTAGAATGGTTAGTTTTAGGAACTTGGGTATGCTTGTACTTAATTTTACTTTATAGAGCTCCTGTCGTGCATTAGCCAGCGTACCGCGATGATATTGTCGATTTCACTTATTCGAGAGCGATGACTTAAGACAGCTAAGGTGGAATACTCGGTCGCAGCGATAGAAACGGAATACAAGAGAAGACGAACCACTTCCATAACTCGAAGATCTGTGTTGAGCCAGGCAGTAAGGTAGCCCAACGACTTGAGTCATCTTTCTTCGACATCGAAAAGGTATGTACAGATTATCACATTGGAAACTAAGTCAGTATCCTACAATCAAAGAATGGTTCTAGGGCAACGGTAGTCAACCCCCTTCCATCTTCGATATGCACATTCTAGCATTCACAGCCATATAGAGCGATTAAACGCAGGAATGCCCAGCAGGCGTACATTTTTGTAGAGATTGTAATCGTGAAGAAGGAGATACGATCACTGTCTTTATAAGTCTTAAGTTTCGGATTTTCTCTTGAATCCATCTTCAAAAACAGTTGAATACAAAGGCGATATGGCCTGGGGAGTGGTTGCCAGGCCACCGCACGTCTACCATATTTGGCTGTCCTCGTGGTCCTTGCCGGGGGAAGGGGGTCGTAGTTGATGCAATGAAAGCTTGTCCCGTCTGCCCCCGAGGTGTTGATGGCCGTGATTTTATCATCGTTGTCGATCCTTGGCGTTACGATGACTCGACAATTCGGCTCGCTGGTACCCGGACCGTAACTCACCCGCATCCTCCCCGCGCGGCCAATAATTTTGCCCAGGCAAAATCACAACACAGAATATGGAGGCAGAAGATAAATGCACTTGGTTATTGACTGTGGGCCGGTGAACCTGGACTCACTCAGCTCACGGATCACAAGGTTGTCACCTCTGGCGAAAAGTTCAGCCTCATCAAACTTGAAGGGGGGGGGCTGGATACCATTGATGGAGCCGTGATCAGGGAGTTAGTATCCTTCCTCCTCACCGCTGCTGCGTGCTTGATTATTCGCAGGCGGTATTTTCTCCTTAATTCTCTGACGTAGTTTTGTCCGCATCCACACCACACCCGCTAACCCTACCATGCTCTATAAAACTTCACCTCTTATGATCCATATCACCTTTTTGTGTGTCTGTCTCTGATGATGGATATGAGTGAGAATCCGAAACGTCAGGATAATAAAGCTCTTGTTCCAGTGATCGTGTCTCTTTCCTCACGACAACTTCCTGGAACTCGCCTCTTCACTTCTATTAGCAAACCATGGCAATGTCGCGTTGGGTTCAGTAACACCTTCTAAGGACTGCGAAAATCCTACCAGCAGCAGCGATTCGGGAGGCTATTTGGTCCCTAGTTTGTTCAATTGGCAGCATCCCAGGTTTATGAAAGCGTCCACCTCTGTAAGCTGACGACAGTTAATCCCATTGGGCACCATTCCTGTTCAAAGAGTCAATTCCAAAACACTTTGGTCTTTCCAGAGTTGACAGAGTAACCAGGCAAATCAGCGTCCGCTAAACTGCAGTCCGTAGGTCATTAAGGATTGACGTTAGTGGAGAGATGTTATCATCACAGAAAAACTCCTCTGTCAACTGGCATCCGCTTGCAAATTCCCGTCAAGACCATATAGGACCAGTCTGAGAATCTAGACAGTGGCATACTTGAACAGAATCGGTGTCTGAATACACCCTCATTAGACGCCAGATCGAATATCACACTTCAGGAAGAGATAATTATCGATCAAAAACTCGCGTAGTGAGGAAGCCATAGAAGGCCCTGTCCAGGGTTGCTTTTGTCGATTATTATTATTATTTATTATTATTTATCATTACTTATTATTATTATTTATTATTATTATTCTCCACAGTGAATCACGATAGTCGAAATCTAACGCTGCACCCACATCAACAAAGCGGGTAAACATCAGCTTTTTGAAGCCGTGGCGGAATTTGAGAATACCCACAGCGTGAATAATTGGTTTGCAGCTTCATGTTTAGCTTGAAACCCGACTTAGTTGGGTCTTGTCCTTGAGTCAGGACAACTCTAAAATTGTCCAAGCATGACCACGCCGAAGGCTGTTGCAGCAGCAGCCACCGCATCTATGAGACCCATACCGCGGCAGTTGTGCATTTTGTCTTATCTCCATTCTAGAAGACGGGCACAACGACACTCGGGCCCCAATTATCAGGAGCGAGCTCATCTGTTAACGCTAACTCAATCCTCTCATGCAGCCAGGATGAGAGTTCTGGCACAAGACTTGGAAATTTCAGTCGAATATCGTTTTCGTCGGGCGTTGCTGTTGTGCAGCGGTTGTATTGCATGATAAATTTCTCATAAGCGATTTTTCACTCGGCCACGTAGCTTTGGGAAAGATAAAACTACGTTGCAGAGAAGAGCAAGGGTGTGATAGGTTGGTCTCTGAAGTTGAAAATATTGCAGAAAGTGTTCGACCATGATCGGGGTATCAACAATAAAGCCAACATTTCCATCGCTACTTACGTTGCTCAGTGCCGAGGACATATCACTGACTCGTTGGATAAGTTGCCGTAGTTTTCGAGTATATTTCGCACCTGATATGCATAATATGCGCCCTTAAAATGCCTCGGTTGAAATGATATCATCTGCCCCTGGTACGACAATTATTTTGCTCTAATAAACTTGCGTAATTTTTGCTCGAAGCTTCCAGTTCAGTTTGTTATGTTCACCAAGAGGGCAGTTTGTCTATCAAACAACGTTTGAAGATAAATGCGCAGGTTGATTTAGTTAAATAAAGATTTTCAAACTGCCATACAAATTTGTTCGTTTGTGAACGAACATCCTACTTTTTTATACAAGTAACACTTCTAATTCACTTTGAACCAAAACAGAGATAAGTAATTAGCATACTCAGAACCGATTAGACGATTAATTCATCCTCGCACCAAATACGGACATTTGCCATCAATTTGGGTGCTATAAATTTTACTAGTTGTGTGTTTGCATTGAATTTGCATCTTAAAAATAATTCCTACCCTGTAAATTCGTTACTTCTACGTTCTGTGCTCTCAGTGGATAGGTTAAACTGTGTGGTTGCGAACATAAGGAGTACAATCCTATTTTAGCTCTCCAATAATCTACTAATTTTCTCCCAGAACTGACCTTCATGTCTCTATCGGCCACTAAATTCATAAACGTTTTGCGTTTAAAAGGCAAACAAAGTAATGAGCACAGGTCTATAGCGACGATAAATGTTACTCCATTTACAGCACAAGGGACTGAAATTGTTAAAAAGTACCCGCTATTTTTATTAAAAATATTGTAAAGATTCGAAATTATTTGTCATGGCGTTTGAACTTAAGTGAGGTTGACCGATAACCCATTTAAGCATTTTTATGTTCAAAATCGAACATGAGAGAGAACTACGGGTGTCTTCAGCCAGACAAATGGAGCTCCGGTGTCGTTAATCTCGTGGAAATTCCGTAGTTTGTAGTGACAACCTTAGGTGTTGCATGTGCGATGCGCATGGATGCTGATATTTTTGCAAGAAAGTAATATATATATATATATATATATATATATATATATATATATGATAGTGTGGGGCTCACCGATCTGCTTAAGGAACATTTATGTTCCGTTGTGCCCTGGAACTCCGACTAGCGTCCTCGCAGGCAGTCGCATAGCGACATGTAGCATATGTTGTTAAAGTGGAACTGACAAAGACAAGGGAGACCGGAATGGCAATTTCTGGCTTATAAGCCGTCATCAGCCAGTCATACCCAATCCCAAGTGTGGCACACCTGGGATTCGACCCCGCGACCTTTGGTAATTGAGTCGAACGCTCTACCATTGAGCCACGGGCTCGTTGTTTTGTCGGTTGTGATCGGGAATATGATGATATTGTGGGGCTCACCGATCTGCTTAAGGAACATTTATGTTCCGTTGTGCCCTGGAACTCAGACTAGAGTCCTCGCAGGCGGTCGCATAGTGACATGTAGCATATGTTGTTAAAGTGGAACCGACAAAGACAAGGGAGACCGGAATGGCCATTTCTGGCTTATTAGCCGTCATCAGCCAGTCATACCCAATCCCAAGTGTGGCACACCTGGGATTCGAACCCGCGACCTTTGGTAATGGAGTCGAACGCTCTACCATTGAGCCACGGGCTCGTTGTTTTGTCGGTTGTGATCGGGAATATGATGATAGTGTGGGGCTCACCGATCTGCTTAAGGAACATTTATGTTCCGTTGTGCCCTGGAACTCAGACTAGAGTCCTCGCAGGCGGTCGCATAGCGAAATGTAGCATATGTTGTTAAAGTGGAACCGACAAAGACAAGGGAGACCGGAATGGCCATTTCTGGCTTATTAGCCGTCATCAGCCAGTCATACCCAATCCCAAGTGTGGCACACCTGGGATTTGACCCCGCGATATTTGGTAATTGAGTCGAACGCTCTACCATTGAGCCACGGGCTCGTTGTTTTGTCGGTTGTGATCGGGAATATGATGATAGTGTGGGGCTCACCTATCTGCTTAAGGAACATTTATGTTCCGTTGTGCCCTGGAACTCAGACTAGAGTCCTCGCAGGCGGTCGCATAGCGACATGTAGCATATGTTATTAAAGTGGAACCGACAAAGACAAGGGAGACTGGAATGGTCATTTCTGGCTTATAAGCCGTCGTCAGTCAGTCATACCCAATCTACTGTAACAAAATATGCTACATGTCGCTATGCGTTCGATATCACTTACAGCTCAGCCAACCACAGCTCAGGATTCCTATTTTTAGCTAGACTACTTTGTAAATCCGTTATTTAGTGACAGTGCTATGCAGTTTCTTGCAAAAAGAGGATACATTGCTTTAAGATGAACAAATCGAAACAGCTATCTTTATATATATATATATATATATATATATATAATAGTTGTGAACAATTATTTTCGAGTGTAAGTAAACTAGTTCAATTATTACCCTGAAATGAACAATTGAATAAGAAAGCAAATCCAAAACAATAGGCCAATTAGGCTCAAATGATTAAAACCAACGCATTTTCCGGTGAGTTATCACGAAGGCTCACTTACAGCAGACATGCTCGAACGACTTTTAGTACCACCTCTGAAAGTGATTTGAACAGACCCAAAAATGGTTTTCCTTGTTCACCAGCCTTTCGAGCAGCAAGACCAAAAGCGATGCTCACCAACAAAACACCTTCGGGTTAAAAGTTTTTAAATAATATTAATCATAAAGTCGAAGGAAACGTCAAGAAGCAAATAAGGTTATGTCCATCTTAAGCTCTAGCTTTAAAAGAGTGGGCTGCTGAAAATATATGTGTTAGTTATGCTCAGTGCATACAATATGAACCAAAACCTATTTACAAGCTGTTGATGTTGGACGTTTGAAAAGCTTGCTATTACATATAAAATTTTAACTATCAATGCATTGACTGATACAATCAAACAGGAATTAAAATCTATGTTAAACACAGAAAACAAACTTCAAAGTATTTTCCTCAAAAAATTGATCTAATGATTCTATCCCATTACTTTCAGTGCCAAACAGTACGATGCCGAATAATTTCCTTCCGTTTTAAGGTCCTTATTTTCCTCTGAATCTGGCAATTGAGGACTTACTTGAAAATCGAACGTCGTTACAATTCGGTCCTACGTGGACAGGTGATGAAGTCAATGCTGACGGGTTCAAACGCACAACCTCCCTTTTTTCCCCTGATATTTGTCAAAGATATTAGGATCAAACGTTGGCTGCGCCAGATCAGTTTCACACATATTAGCCAGTGAACTTGCGGCCTACTTTTCTCATTGGGGCCTATTCGCTGCACTGCTGAACTATCCACCTAAGGAATAAACCAGAAGATAGTATTTCGGTTTACTTGCTTTGATGAAAAATACTCGAATAATCTAAATTTTGGACAGTCCTTTGTATTTTTTTCATCATATTTCCGATTTGGATGGGAAGATTTGAAGGTTAGCGTTGCGATCTTTATGCAAATGGCAATTCCTTCAAAAAACAGGCATAAGGAAAATTACGTTCAAAGTTTGCACCGTTGCATACCAATAAGATTTGTTGAGGGATTGTTGACTTTTTCCTGAACCTTTCCGGTTCGGTTTGCATGTTTGAACCGGTATTGTGTCTTGGTCTACAGGCAAGAAAGCATTTGGCAATGACCGTGTGTTTTCAGTTACGTATATTTGTAAAAGTTAAAAACAGCAAACCTTTTGCTCTTTGCTAACGACAATGGAACATTACATGAAAATAAAATTGTGGCCTAATTCCGTGCATTATTCGCTTAATTTTTGTCAGGCCTTTTAATTTATATCATTACTTAATTAAGTTAAATATGTGGGTAAATATAAAAATCGTGCGGTTTTTGAGGTGCGGGGAGAAAACAAAATTGCGGGCAGTCTTATGATCAGCATCAGTTAGCAGTAACCGCCTGGGCGATAGATTATCCGCGGGTGGCTCAAATAGTGGTCTTTAGTCCTGGTAACTGCGGTGCCTGTATGAAGTTCTTTGGGGCCCACAGGACCGGTTTGCTTATGCTGATGGAAGCCGTTTCTGCCGTAGCCAAAAGACACTGTTCAAGGAATTTTTAATGGCTTAGGGGGGGACTTTTAAATTAACCGGATATTCGCTCTGGTACATACGCAGTGATCTTTGTCTATGATATGCGTGAGAATAAAGTTGTTTATCTCCTTCGTTTGGCCCTTTCCTAACCATGAGGAAAAGGAAAAAAACACTGGCTCTTGCGACAAATATATTCTTCCCCATAGGAAAAATTAAATAAATAGATGCACCTAGAGATAGCTTGGACTGATATTTTGTCCTTGGTCTCTCCGTATAGGATGATAGAAGTTGAGAAAATTGAAAAAGAGAAACACAAAACGTGGTCTCACGTTGATCGTGATCTTTTAAATGGGCAATTTATCCACCTCTAGATGTTGTTGTCTGTTCAATCTGGGCTTCAGCTTCTAAACATCGCAACCCCTGATGAACGTTTTTATTACTGGATTACTGGACTGGACGTGTAGTATGCTATAATTGGCTTTCATTCCCCTCAGTTATTAGTCTTTGTCAATCTGACAGTTAATTGTCAGGTAACATCAACATATGATGGAGGATAGCTGGCAATACTACTCACCCTGGTGTCAAGTTTTTGCTGAGACATATAAGAAAGATTAAGACAGAGATTTTCTAGAGTCAAACAGTTTCATGACAAAATCCTGTCAGCGAAACACACATTAGACACTGGAGCGGTCAATTTGCAAGAAAGTATGAACTCTGTCCTCGTCTATAGGTACAGATAAAGGTTATGGTACTGCCTTTTTACGTGTGCGAACTTACTAGCGAACGGATTATTTATTTAAGCCAACTCGACGATGTAGCCTTACAGTTGGTCGTAGTGCATAAGGGTTTTGTTAGTAGAGTTGTGTGTGAAGTAGAACCGGGACACAGAGATGGGTTATCACATTTACAGAGTAACAGCTCTTTTGCGGATCTTGACCTGCTTATTCTATTTGGATCGCAACTGTGCCCACCTTTCAGGCGTAAGCTCACGTGAATCAACTTAGCACTGCGGTAACACCTCGACAACCGCTTCAACTGTTGTAAAGTTCAGATAGCAGCAGTCAGTGTTCAGCAGCAATAACTATGTAGTTGTTCATGAAGTCAGGTGCGATCATCAGAGCGGGATTAGCTGTGGTTCGAAAAAGGTAGGCTATGTACGCCAGAGGGGTCCTGCGTCATATCTTCTTGCTAGTTGTATTGACAGTCGAACGCGATCTCTGTGTGCGTTTCTCTCTCATTATGATCGCATTCATACACATTCTACCTCTGGTGTCGTTTCCAATTGCTGTCACGAATCACTTCCTTGTGACGTCTTCAAATATGCCTTTAACAATAGCATATTCAAGAAAATCAATCAACTGTACTTCTTCAAATGATTTGGGGGACTTCTTTCGTTCAAAGTCAAGCTTGAGCTGTGGGGCATCAAGTAAAACCCCTGAACTTCGAAAAAAATGGCAAAACATCATTTTTAAGGTTATGTGAACTGAAAATATATTTAAAAGAATTCATGCAATTCACTTCGAGTGCGCATCCCTCAGTAAATATTAACCAATTATAAATTTAAATTAACTCCTTATACTTCACGTGCCGAGCTGAAAAATGCGTTTTTCCTAAATCGTAAAGAGTTTACTTCATCATTTTGAATTTAATTATAAATGAGGATAAATATTTTGATGCGGAAGTGACAAAAACAAAAAAATCGATTCGATAAATTGTGTATTTTATCTTATGGAGTGGATATAAAAACGCGAAGGATATAGTATGTTTGCATTAAAATAAACAATACATTTTTTGTTCCACCAAGCATTATTTTCCTACGCCCAAAAAAGCCATCGCACATGAGCGGGTAAATTATAAATATAAAAAGCTACCTGTCCACCATAAAGCTACCGCCATAAAGTGGAATAAACCACTACTGGTGGATTTGCGCAAGGTCAAGGTTCAAGGGTACAGACGACCAATAGAACTCGAAAACAAACAGTGTGTCTTTAAGGAAGAATTATAGGCAGATTAAGGACTACGAACGAACAAATTTTTGTGTGTAATGTGCACAACTGCAAACGCATGACTAGATGGGCAGTCGACTGTCTTAAGTATGGTAGTGGTTTGCTAGTTGCCTAAAGACTGACCAAATAAATACATTCAAAATGAGCCGAATTTGAAATTATAGGCACTTAAGCAAAATCTCGCGATCGCATTGCACCTACCGACGAAGTACTTCAGATTTTCTGTCCAGAAATTGACAGATCATTTTCACCCACCATCTGGAAAAGCAGATGACCTCGAGTTGGTTTGCCAACAACGGCTAAGTAAATTGTGGAGGTGATCCACTCACCGCAGCTGATCACATTCTACCAGGGTATCGGACTGATAGCAATAGTTCTAGCCTACGTCTGCGGACGATTATTGAGATGGTTGGTTATAAGGTTATATAGGGAGAGTTTTTTTTCTTCCAGTGAAGCCGTTATCATAGAAGGAAAGCCCTACACATTGGCTCAGTGTTTGAGAATAGTCGGCTTATCATTAGGAAGATGATCAAAATTTGTCTTGCCCGTGTAAAACGAAAGCGAGTAAAGCAACGTGAATCGAACGTACGAGTTAAGCCATATGACGACAGACGATTGGTGTTCAAAGGCAAATCATGCAGTTTTCTACAACCTTCAGGTACAAACACACTACGCCCCAAGAGGTCAACTAATAGATTATAGAAGGATAAATGTATACCCATAACGGAGCAGATGTGACCATGGTGTCTCTTTGCTAACCAAAAAATCATCGACAAAAATGCGTGAGAGTTGGGCTTTCAGCAAAGGTCGTCCGTTCAGGTAGAGATGAGATGAGGAGGGAATTAGTAGCCATGAAGTTCCTTGGGGCAAGATACCGTTAAAAACATGGAGAGGTTACACCTAAAAGTTTAGACATGCAAGATGTACTCGAAAGTGTGCGAGCAGGATGCTAAGGATGAAGTGGGCTCTTCAAGAGTGACACTGAAGATTCGACGTCGCAGCAAGCACTCAGGCAGCCAAAATGTGCAGACCGACACAATTTTTAACGTGCTGCCTACTTAAATAAACCCAGTAAATAGTTCAACACATCAAAAACAAAGAGAGTTACATATTCCATTCTTACCATTTATTCAACCATTATGAAATTAAGTATATGCAGTAGCAGACAAATGGTTGATGTCAGTTGCACAATGGTTGCTCTTAAGAGCCTTCTGAATGCAATGTATTGAGATCAAGCGAAGCCGTTAGCGCCGAGGAAAAAATAATTTTTTTAAATATGAACTCAAAATCCATAAATAGGGACGGAAATCCCTGACTATTTTCCACCTGAAAGAAACTGCACAACAATTTCTAAACCAGGTTTAATTGACATTCACATGGGGTCCTCTCATATCTCTCAGAAAAGGGAATATTTGGTAAAATGAATAAGTCTTGTCAAGCTCAGAGATTCTGCTTGTGCAAGATTGACATATGAAAATTTATATGAAATAAAACCTTTTAAAAAATACTATTTTGTCCAATTGGGGTTTAAACTTCGTTTTATTTCGGCTTTGAGATATTAAGCTTTTCACAGAATTGTAAGTGCTGCACTAGCTTTCATACCACTCTTGTGATGCTAAGTATTTATTAAAATTTGTTGCAAAATGTATCAGACCTGTTCGCATTGCTAAAGTGACAAGTTAGCTTTCATAAGTTACTGGATTGCTGAACTCGGTATGGGGAGTCAAATTTTCAAGCATAGCAGTAGTTATTGGAGGGCAAAACTGAAGATTTATTCAAGCTATACGTCAAGCCTCTCTACTCAGGTTGACTGCAACAGTCGAGGTGTTAGTTAAAAATGTTACTCATAGGAATATGATGATTGAAAATCCCAGTTTCAAACTTCTGGTCAAGTATCACAAAATGAGGCCATTTGCACACAGCTCGCACTAACTTAAGCCTAAATATTCCGTTACACTAAACAGTGATTTTGGTAGCCACTTGTAAAGAAGTATAAAAAATCTCTTTTTCAAATTCCTATTAGGAAAAATTCCCTAAGATGATAAAGGCAAGTAAAATCATACAAATGTATACAGCCGGGAAAGAGATTTATTTTCTGCGTGATTTGATCAATAAAAATTTATGACTGGGTGTTTGGATTTAATTGGAAGTCTTCCTGGCACTTCTCACTACTGCAACCCTGTCCACCTTTAAAAAAACTTTACGAACAGAGCTTAATTTTTTGAATCCTTCATTAAGTAATGCTCTGTTTATATATAGTTTTCGTTTAAATTCGCCCTGACTGCTTATATGCTTAAAACGAAAATGTGTTTGTGTTATAAAAGGAAATAAACCTCAGTCTACCTGGTAAATACACATTCCAATAACGTTGTCTGGAAACAAGTTTCTAAAAAGAGAAATGAGCGTCAATTTTTCTTTTGGGCAAAGCTATAGAAGGGATTTTATGCAGATAATTGTTCCAGTATTTGACAGCCTTGAATGAACATTGGAAAAAATTAAACATTTTATTGCGTTCAGTTTTTTTAACTGCCTGTCTTAGGACGATACTTTTACTATACCGGATGAAAAATAAAAGAAAGTGATTCTTATACTTCTTCTTTTATACTTCTAAAAAAGTCCTTTATAAACACATGACATGTTCAATTTGATTCCTTCGTTAGGACGTAGCGAGTGTTAACGTACTACTTAACGTTTCAGGCCCAATGACCTTTTTTATTATCTCGTTAACTGCAAAAAAATATTCCCATGTCTAGGAGTTCAAACTGTCTTATATTATGACAGGCTTGGATCGTTTTCTAAAAGTTTCATGCTGAAGTTTTTAACTAGAAATATTTTGAAGAATCTTTATGTTAACCAATAAAAAGTATTTTTCAAGTGGTTTTTAGGTTCTGTTTAAGAACAAGAAGCTAAACTTCTGTTACTTTGTTCAATTTTAATTATCTGATTAAAATTAGATCTGTAAAATTTAAAGCAGTAAGGAGGGAAAAATACTAATGGGTGAAATTGAAAAAAAGTTAATGAAATCCTAGTGTTAGCTTACAAAATTAAATCAGCAAAGACATCTGATGTGGTCAGCATTAGTTCTGGGTCGTATCCTTGGCCTGTAAGTGTGGGCATGGTGACTGAAGCACCTTTTCAAAAGCCACATCGAAAAGATAATCTGAGTTAATTCCTGCACGATCGACTCACATATATGCATAAATATCCAATAGGCATTAAGTCTGATATTTTTGTAACATAGGTGTGTTTCCAAATTACTTGTTTAAACAAATGTGGGCTACCTTTCATTGTGTACTAATGGACACTCGCCTTAGAATGATATAGTATGGATGCAACAGATTCCTTATGAAGAAGGTCATTCTCAAAGGGGAATTACACTCGTGAACTTATCATAATCTTATACTTATACACTATACGATAGCTCTTGCTGGTTTGTCAAAATTTATTTAAAATCGGTTTCAGGAGAATTGGCGTAAGTGGAGAAGGGGAATAGACCCGTTCTTCGTCTTCCAAAGGCTCTCAACGATGAAAATAAAAGGGCCCTCTCATCTGCAATGGTCTTTTTTTAATGCTACATGGTCCGTTTTTAATTTATAATGTCAGCCACAAACACCTACGAGAAAAATCAAGAAAATTTGAAGTTGAAACTTGAAATAGTTTTCCAGCCTACCAGGTTTAATCAAAGCACTGAGTATACATCCGATTGCTGCTCCAAGGGCATTGAACATGATTACGTATGTCATTACAATGAGGCCACTGGCGCCCTGTTGCTTTGGATCCAAACCGGCAATTACTACATTTGCAACAGATTTTACAAAAGTCATGAGATTTGAACACGGTGAACACTATAATTTTATCATAATAGTTAGCAATACCTAAAGCAAAGCAAGGAGTGCGTAATCTTTTGGCTCAAAACAAAAAGATGTGGTTATTGAAAATAATAACGACGAACTCAAACGTTCCCAAATCACCTGACAGTAACATTGCCCTTGTATCGGCTTTGCTGGTAACCTGCAGCAGTGAGCACTTGTTCGTGAACAACTTTATGAAGTCCTATCCTTTTTTGACGCATTTACTCGTAAATAACTGCTTAAGTGGAATTGCCAACAGTCGGGAAAGAACCAAATTCCTACATCATTTCCTGCTCGATAATACACTAAAAGATCAATGAGCAGCTTTGAAAAAACTGGGAAAATTAGTCTGGAAACAAATCAATCCTTATCTAGTAAGCATGGATTTCCATTGTATATACAGACCTGTGTAAAATCAGTCCCAAGTCCGTGAATGGCTCTGAAAATCAATCAAATGTTTGCTCATTTTATTTAAAGATACTTCGGTAAGACAGGAGTAATATAATCCTATACCTTAATGCAGGTGGCCGTGCATTAAATTTGCTTTTCCATATCCTCACGCCAATACTAACGCTAACCGAAACACAAATCTGCACCCTTAGTTTAAGTTCAACCTTTACACTCGCCCTACATTTACCCATATCCTAGCCCTTATTTTAACTCTTACCCTAACGTGGAATTTGGCCCAAGGCTACCAAATTTCATTTTACACGGATCCAGGCAACAGCTGATTGCCCTAGCCCTTGATAATTTATTCCAAGGAACATGCAAATGCGAAAATTAATTGGTGTTCTGACGGGTTACAATAATTCATTTTGTCCCGTTTTTAGATAGTCCGTGACTTCGGTGGGATTGAAACACACGGCAGAAAAAACAAGGCTTGAATACAGCCAACGATAGGTGGCCTAATTGACCTACATTTAATTAAAGTGACGGGTCCCGATAGGGCCTCGTAGCTCAGGTGGTTAGGGCGTTGGCTGCGCTGAAGCTGTGCTCTTACTGTCGAGAAAGACATAGTCATTCTCTGAGCAAGCAAAATATACGCGGAGGTCTACGAACCGGAATGAGGCTTCATCTGTTCCTGCAGCTCCGAAAAATTATAGGAAGTAAGATACGGAATACTGTGGCTTTTTGCTGGTAGACTTGCTTAAACATTGGAAGAGGAAGCAGACTTACAAGCACCCTATACCGATGTGGAGTTGCCCAACACCAGCGGCCGTCAAGCTGCACAAACATTAACGCAAAGGCCGAGGCAGCGAAGGAGAGAAAAAATCGACCAGTCTCAGGCGGACAAGTCTGTCACTCAAAACAATAACCTATATTAGCAGTATACGCTTTGAAAATGGAAAGCTGGCCAAGCTTTCCGAAACGTCAGCAACAATGCAAGCCTATTCCGATGAGCAATTCGCACTTATCT
Source organism: Schistocephalus solidus (assembly GCA_017591395.1). Lineage (NCBI taxonomy): Eukaryota > Metazoa > Platyhelminthes > Cestoda > Diphyllobothriidea > Diphyllobothriidae > Schistocephalus > Schistocephalus solidus. The sequence goes on along the minus strand of WEDG01001925.1, from coordinate 99,995 downwards.
GAATTTTAATCCCAGAACTCTTACCTTTGCGAACCTGAGAACAAAAGACTGCTTCTGGTCAAAACTCGGAACCCAAATGGACCCAAAAAGGTGAAAATGGCAACAGGATTTGTTTAAAATATTAACCACGAGTAAGTCATACCCGAAAATCAAAATATAGGGCAAAAGGTAAATTTGGACCTACCGACGATAAGATTGGAGGCAATAAGAGGCAAAATCGTCAGTTGTAAAAGCCGGATATAAATTACTCCCGGCATTTCTGAAACGAAAGTGAAAGGCGCTTTAATCTTAAGGCCGAAGGAGCAGCTGATAATTACCTAAATGCTAGTGAATGTGTAAGTTATTTACACGTGGCATAGGGTAATCTGAAAGCATTTGTGTGTTAACATTGTGCAAAACAATTTGCTGGAGTTCAGTTTTGTTGAATCACTTTAATCTAGCATCTATGTTACGCAGGTATTGAACTTAAAGGCAAAGGAAATAAAAATGGAACCACAACTTGGATAAGGGCAAATATTTTGTTCCAAAGGACATGTTCCTGTGTAAAGCCAAACGCATATCGTTTTATTTTTTAACAATTAATTTAACTTGATATTAGCCTTTGCACGTGTCATTTCAAGGTTGTTTTGAAGAAGGTCAAATTTTAATTAGGGTTAATTCGACCTTAAAATGCTGTATTTAAAATCATTTTAGGCTAATTTTAACCAAGAAAATAGTTCTATTTGCTCCTAATTGGTGGATACACGCTCACCGATCGGTAACAGGAGTCAATTGACCCGTTCTGTCCTGTAGCTCACTCTCGCATCCCACCAGAAACCGCACAGCGCCCAGCAGAAGAACATTACTGACAAAGACAAGGCAGACCAGAATGGCCATTTCCATCATATAAGAAGTTATCAGCCAGCTAAACCCAGCGAAGTTGGTGCACCACTCGAGGCTCGAACCCGCGAACAGTTGATTGGAAGTGCACCGCTCTAAGCCACTGCGCCACGGGTTCGTTGTCCTGCAAGTTAAGATCGGGAATGTTGACATTGGTTGTTGAACACTCACCGCAGTGGGTTAAACCTTTGGACTTCTAATTAATAGGCCATGGGTTTGAGCCCGGTTGGTACACCATTTGAGGTTGGGTGTGACTGCTAAAGGACAGTTAATGATCCAGAAATGGCCAATCCCCTTCTGCCTTGAGTTTTTCGGGGACGTTCATTCGCTGTATGATAGTATTGACATTATTCTGCTTTATGTGGAATATTTTGATGATAGTCAATTAAAAACTTTGTTGGTCTGCTTTTTTCCTTTGTGCTTATATAGCCAAAATCTTTGAAGTGTATGCCGTCAAAACATCGATAAAATTATACATTGCAGAGCAATGAAACCCTGTCCTTAAAATCGTACAAACTAACACTACTATTGGCTCTCACATAAGTGAGCCAAAAATATCGCGAAGGCAAATTAGTTTTGTTCAATATTTATGGAGTATAAAGCTGGTTCTCATCCGCATCACCCTTCTAGACTTTGCAAGGGGCTATTTTGCGGTAGCCGCTTTAGCAGCTGCCCACTCCATCTCTGCATTCAACAAGCAAAGCTCCACGGTGCGCGTTATAAACGTGATTGCAAGAGACATGTATTCCTAATAATTCAGTATTGCTTATCTATGTTCACATTAATTTTGCAATATTCTTTTTGCTGAGACAACCCATGAACAACCTTGAACAGTCTAACTAAGCGTTTAGTTCAACAGTCCTCAATTATAACTGTGCTTAAATGAGGTAGATTTTTGTGCTACTTCTCAATCATAAATTTCCGAAACAGTCTCGATACGTTTATAAAGAACAATAAATCATCGGCTTAATCACGGAAATTCAGCTTTGGCAGACGAAGGTTGGGCAATTATTTAAAGATTTGCTTGACAAGCTTTTCATGACTTTGTGGTCCATTTTTAAGGAGGGTTGTGTGGTGATATGGGCCAGTTTACGTTTTCTGTCTTTAAACGTTTTATCATTTAAAATAATCTGAAGATATCCTTGCGTAAATTTTTATGCAATTTTAACTAATTTTAAAGATAGTGGGGGAGTTAGAATTGTTTCAAGTTGAAAGAATAACTTACCTATCCAAATGATTGCCTCCATTGTCGGATTAGCCGCTTTGATGCCAAAGCCTAGAGTGAAGCCCACGATTACCCCAGAAAGGATACAAATCATGAAGAGATTGTCACTTAAGCAGCTCAAACATGCTCCTTTTTTGATGTTTAGTTCAATTACGGTGTCCTGTTCACTCTCGTTGGAATAATATTGGGGAGGCTCATTCTCAACTGAAATCTCCTTCAAGGATGACATTTTGGGGTGACTGGTGAAGTACCTACCCTGCAAGAAACCACTTTCTCTTTTATATGCGTACCTATAGAGATGGTTGGATGTCTGACGATCCACTCCAATGGGTTGAGCAGTTTGCGAGTTAGTAATGCACGATCGCATGTCTGCTTAAATTTTCTTTCCACTGACCCCTAAGAATAGCCAATAATAACTTAAGGTGAAATGACGTCTGCTCTTTTGTTATGCCCCACTATACTCATGTCAGAACAGAGCGGTGAAATGAATGACAATTAAATCAATACGAACCCGTATGAATTCTGAATCGGAAATAACCTCCACTTTAGAATTTTAACAAGATATAATGCATGCTTCAGTAACCGGGAGTGAATAATAAGGTACATTAATAAAAAGTAAAAGCAGGCGAGCGCCTTGGCGTTTGGGAAGTTCATCTTCTTATGGGTAGGTAAATATACTGAAAGGGTAGAACGCTGATCGGGTGTAACTAAGCAACCTAACTCACTTGATGTTATGAAATTCGCAATAAATGCCAAGTAAGTTAGAAGCCACCCATCTGCCTCCTTCAACGTTATACATCATTAAAGAAGCCATGTCGATGGTAGCCCCTGCTCTCACAGTGCCAGGTGGTGGGAACCACTTGCTGGCCAAGAACGCAAGATGTTTATTCTTTTAACTTCGCCTTTTCTCAGCCATTCCGGGGGGAGTTCCCTTATGCTTTTGGATAGGCGCCGACTAGTGCGATCAATATAACCTGCTCCACAGGAGCAAGTGAATAAGTAGATGCATATGGAGGTGGTCTGAGCTGGCAACCTATCCCTACCTTCTCCGTGTAAAACTGGGTTGGTTGAGAATAATATCCGAATTCTCGTCGCTGGGAAGTTTCGTGCGACGGCTTGGTCAAGGCACCTTTTCAGGAATTCACTTGTCGCATCCCTTGAGAAAAGGCAAAGTTAAAAGCATAAACAGCGCTTTTCTCGCACACACGGTTGATTCCGGACACCATGTGGACCCTAACGAAGCCTTCCACGTGATTTATAAGGTGCAACCAAACTACCCACTTCACTGGGTCAGCGGCTGCTAGCAACAGCAAAAGCCACCGCCATCCGGTTGAGAAAACCGGTATCATGCCCACAAAAGAACATGCTACAAGCTCCACGCTTAGCATGGCCAACGACGGCTCAATTAAATGCACTCCACGCCGTCTCCTCTTCCCCCCTCCCCTTTGTGAACGACCACTCACTGCCGCTTAATTATTTGTCTCTTATTGCCACCCCTGCCCTATTGACACGAATCACTGCTATGACGAAACGAACATTACTGGTCATAGGTCTTAACTTGTACTCCGTTCCCACATAAATAAACTGGCCCACTGAGAATTTATCGATAGCCCGCGTATGCTTGGAAACTTGTTTTTTAAAACTATTTCGATTTGTTTTTCTGCTCTGAGTTTAAACTCACAGACTACTACACAAATGATCAAGCCTTCATTATCTTTCCAACACGAAACTATGACTCGCATATCTTCCTCCATTCGTAACTCATATGTAACTCATATCGTTAATCAAGATGTCTTCATTTATCTCTTTGTTCTTTTCCCTTTCTGTAGAAGTGTGTCAGTATCTTATGATTTCTCATCAACTCTTTCATAGGACAGTTTACCAGACGCACGCCTTCGCAAATTTTTTGACAGGTCATTCCCTTTGTACGTTGGACACGATACTAAGTTTCAGAGGTGGATATTTCGGTGTCCTCACTTCAACTCCTACCGTAGCCTCCTTAACTGCAACTCTAAAACTAAACTCAACCCGACTGCAACCCTCCCTGGAATTAAGAAAAAGGATATCTGTAATTCAGAGGGCTCTTATGGCCGCGCCCTGTCCATTTTATAACCTATTTTTATCGGCACTGAGAAGTGCAAAAGGCCGCACGCAAGGGCAGCCCGATTAGTCCTAGGAGACGTGTATAGGCCATGTGGTTAACATAACTGATAAATCAGAGACAATCGTTTAACCCAGCAGGATACTTACTAACCCAGCAGGATACTACTCTCGGTGATGTTCCATCTTATTCCGTATAAACTGAACAAACTTCAAATTATAAAACTCATCTCTTTCAGTTCAGGGGAACTATTCATCTAACAAGGAAGATATGTGTTCACTCCTAGGATGGTAACATGATACCCGGGTACAAAATGCCTATTATTTTAATATTTGTAGTGTCAAAGTTAAAGCTTTAGGTGCAGTTCACTCGATTTTTAAATTGCATTCTTATTTATCAGAAGTGATATTTACCCTAGCCAAAGGGATGAATAATCCCTAGAGAGCCTTGGGTATTCACACTGGATTGTATCCTGGCCATATTTGATATTTATTTTAGACTAGGGACAATGGCAAATTATTATGTATGTAAAATGAATCCTTAATAACGTACAGTTGTTGAAGTCAAGAGCTATGACCTACAGACCATAGCTGTTGATTTCAGTGTGTAATTCGGCATCGCGGTAACCTCTCGTGCCGTCTGTTGTGCGTCGGTGAGAAAGACCAGAGGTAGTCAGCCTTGGCAGATGACCCCTCTGTTTAGCTAACAAGTCTAAAATCCTGCAACTGACTCACATAGAAAGGTACCCTTATGAGCAAGCATTTTCTGAGGGTTTGATCTGAACAGCAATTTAGAAAAGTTACATAGCTCACTCTTTAGCAGGTGTGATTTATAAACTTGGATGCCACACTTTTAACTTTAATATATACTGAAGCAAAATGGAGTTTGTCTTTGACCACTGCAGCAGACACTAGAAGACAAGTGATAAGCAAATACAAGAAGGAATAAAATCGAATTTCCTGAAGGGAGTCACTATCAGTGGTTCTGTGGCACTTTTCAAACAACCGACAGTTTGACAGTCGTTGTCGACGCGGTCCACCCTGTGTGTCACAGCACGGTGGTCACAGAGACGTGACTTGAGCGTGATTTAGTGTCCAGGAGACTTGTACAGAATATAACGCACACTCACCTCTGTTCCATGGGCTTGGCGTGAAGACAAACTTAAGAAAGACCGAGGTGGGAGAAGATGCACGTGACTGGTGTGACGTAGACCCACACACGACAGTACGAGCGTCGTAGTTTGACCCTGTCAACCGTATGCCCACAGCAAGGTGATGCAGGGATGGTGACTTGCGCGTGGATTAGTTTTTAGTGATATTATACTTGTCCTGCAGCTACCGCACTCTCTCTCTCTCTTCTTTCACCCTTCTGTGCCCGGTGCCAAGACAGAGTCAAGAAGACCAGAGGCGTGGTCAGATGTAGGTGACCGGTGCGGCCGGAGACTCCCTTGGCCGTGCCAGAACGCCTGAATTTGATCCCACGGAGTGGGAGTGCCATACATGGCAAGAGTAGCTGGTGCGGCGTGAGCCTGCACTTACGCGTGCCAACACACCCCCATCCCATGTTCGGTATGTGTTATGGCAGCGCAACCATATTACCACTTGCCGTGCCCTGATCTGCCCCCCGTGTTGGTCTACTACATGACCCGTTTATGAGGCATGGACCCACACACACGAGTGCCATTACATCCACCTATGCAGGCCTGTGATGTGGGTGCTCATCACCGGTAAAGTCTGCCGGGCCCTGTTCTAACCCTCGTTTTGCTCCAGTGTAGCTAATGTGTGATCCGTTCAGGGGAAAAGCTCGACAGGCAAACAATCACCTGTTTATTGTATCTTATGCTCCACACTTCTGAAACTACTTCTGAACTTGTTGTCCAGTAGTAGAAATACTTATTTAATAAAGTTTAAAATGTAGCTATCGTCAGAGTTAATTGCAAGTGATTTATCATTCGTTCAAGAACCCAACAGCAAACCTCACTGCATTTGGCGTATTAAATAAAACCATGTTCCAGATATGTCGCTCACGGGATCTACGCGAAGTTATGCCTACTCCTTTCATAGAGTGCAGTCAGGGCTGATTTGGGGAATTCCGCTGCTGCACAAATTATGGAAAAAGTAAATTGAGGTTTGAAAGTCATCCTGGCTTCAGGCGCCACATGAAAAATAGGGATGGCGTGAGAATGGAATGGATTAGAGCATCTAATGGTAGTAGTGTGTCAGGTAGTAAAGAACGGTTCTTTTTTGCGCAGCCTATATGGAGCCCGTCTCGAAAATGTTTATAACGAAAAATACTATCTCAATGGGTCAGTAAACCTGTTCGCCAACCACACGCGAACAAGTCTGGAATTGGGACATGTCCGTTTTTCAAGTAAGTTATGTAAAAATGCACATTTCAATATTGTAGTTTAACAACTTTTTGTCAATATGCATTAAAATACAGGAAATTAAGACAAGAGCTCCAAGATTAGGTGCAACATTTGTGCTCCATATAGAAATCCCATTACATTAACGAAGATAAGTACCACGTTGCTTTGGAGCGTAGGTTTGTAAAATGCCAAACATGCCTACTTTCAAAATGCTTTGAAATTAACAATAAGAGTATGAGAAAAACGGTCAACCAGCTAATTTAATATGAAAAAATCCCTGGCCGTAAATGAGACTCGGACTATGTTTTCGATCTTCTCCCAATCACTACCCGAACTAATTGCCATGCGCCAAATCTCCAGATTCTGATACATGTAATGCTGAACTAAGTGCTGATAATTATACGGCAGAATTTGTTCAAACGCTGATCGAGTGCTCCCTATTCACGATTTTCATGAAAAGATGGATACGTTACGTAAGTATTTGCTTGAAGTCACTGATGGTAAACGGCAAAGAACCTTGGTCATGGTCACCTGCCAAGATTAGCTAGCGTAACTTATGCCAAGCGATCCGTGAGACTTTTAATTTTAAAAATGGCTGGACTCGCCACTTCTTCATCTGATGTCATTTTGTAACGCTGGAGGTCATGCCGGTGCGACATTCTTAGATGTACTCAGGTCAGTTGCAGAAAAATGCCTATGGTTGGTGTGAAGCAGTCTTTAGTTGATACTGGTAAGTCCAAATTGCATGTATCCCTGAATAAAATCTTTTCAGCTCCGCTACCAGTCAGCTTTTGTCATCAAAACGACAAAATAATGTACATCGTCTTTGGAGAATCTTGTAAAGAGACACGTAATTATTAATAAAGGAAGGACTTCCGATCAGTTTAGCAGTGATATTACCCTGGTCAGCCGTCTCTTACTCTGCAGGGGGCAGCATTACTTCAGTTCACTTCATTTGCCGTCTCAAAGGCCCTTGACGGCGATCCGTCATCTACCTCGCAATGATGCGATTGTTCCCTAACCAATGCAACAGAACTTCTGCAGGCTCTTTTTGGATTCGTCTCTATTTGATGTGGTTGGACTTATGCAATATCGACGAAGTCAGTGCAGGGACCTGCTTCCATTTCCTGACATATATCTTACAGCTAAGAGGTAGAGACGCTTACGTGGTCTGTAGGTTTAAGGCCAGACAGAGGAGATGTGTGCAGCTTAGAGGAGGGCCCAAGGACTGAAAGCAGACTGTCCCATCTACGTGGGTCATGAACTGGCTGGTCTGTCTTCTGCAGTCACCCCGAACTACAGGTCTCAAGTTGGGGTCATTGAGGCAACATGTCCTTTAGCCTCATCATGTTTCATTGGGCCACTTGAAACGCTAACGGAGGAGCTGCCGTTATGTTTGAGACATTTCCTGAACTTCAGCTGAGGGCTGCTTGGTGAAGGCTCCAGAGTGAGGAACACTCACATACCTCCGCTCTCCCTCAGCAGTTTTGCCATGGTAGTCAACGAAGACTACTAATAAAATGTTATTTTTGGAACTTAATGGATAATTTAAGTACTTTGCCAGTTAGTGCTACAGTGTATTCAGAAGTGACTGGAACGTCAAGCCCTCATCCTGAAGGTGTACCTACGATGAGGCGAGATACAAGTGCTGTAAGTTGTGGCAGAAATATTCAACAGAAGCACTATGGTGGGAAAGACAGGGAGGTCGTTGCGCCGGGTGATTCAGGTCTGGAAAAGAAATAGTAACACAGAAAATGGGCGGCCTCTGTTGATATTTATGAAGTTTCTGAACACCGGCCAATTTATGAATGCTTATGAAAGGCTAAAGAATCTTTTGAAAGTAAACCTCGATAAAAAGGGAATATTTGGGTAAGGTCATAGTATTTAGGAAAGTTCAACATCATCCTAACGTAGTTAAGTTACAAGAAGATGCTAACTTTCAAATGGGCTTCTTTCCATTAAAGCCGACAACCAAATGAAAAATTCATTAGAAGTACATTTTACCTTTATGCGTATTTAGTAACAAATCACGTCACCCGTAAAGGTTATTCTTCAAAAGGGGATATCTCTCGGTGTTAGGAACCTTTTTTTGTTTTCCAGATTATTTTAAAATGAGCTGCATTCTCCTTTGCGCTTACGTTTTTAAACTTTATTCTGTATAATTTTTGAGTAAGGAGACTCGTACCTTCCTTTATGCTGACAAGAGGACGTCATATAGGACCCATTAATCTTTTCAATGGATGTAAACCACGTTAAAATACTTCATAAAGAGTATGAATGAATGGTCAAAAATAATGCTGTCTGAATGTACATTTCCCGGTCCTGGAAAAGTTCAATATAACAAACTTTTCTGAGCTAAAAGAGTGCTTTTTCTGCAGTCCGAAAATTCGAAGAAATCGATATTAGCTAGTATGTGACTGCAGCAAAGATGTTTGAGCCTGCTTTCTGTAAAATATTCGTGGGAGGATGCTCAGCGGTCGGTTATGGTACTACCTGGAGCTGGTTGTTGCTGGCTAATGAGGGCTAATAAGACAGAAATTACCTTTCCAGTCTCCCTTGTCCCTATCAGTAATGCTCATCTATCTGTAAAATGTATTTGAATTTCTACTGATGACGGAAGTCAATAGGAGACCCTCCCACTACGTAGTCCTTTTTGCAGACAGCCGGAAAAAAACTAATTCGAAAGTGGGCATTCTGTGAGGACTGAAATATTGTGGCATTATGATGATCGGTAACCAATATGACAACCCCAGCTCAGTAATCCTTTCTACGAAAACTGACTATGAGTTCAACTTCGCAGGTGTCAAGATTATCGTCCACGCTGAAAAAAGGCAAACTGAGAATAGATTGAGGTCCGGTCCATGGATGGGAACTCAATCATTCGATATTTTAATTGGCATCTGCATATAGAACTCTGTGCATTCACCTCCAACAGTGCATCAATGATCGTTGATTGGTTTTATACCCCTTTAATAACGCCTTTTTGTTGCTGCTACTAGATCTGACGACAAGCTCCTGCATGAGTTTCAAAGCTCAGAATAATAAATAAATTATTATGGTGCTCTAGCTGACTTCTCCTTTTTTTCCGGAAAACAACTGGGGCTTGAAGTTTGCATTTATTCCTGAATCGTTATTTTTTTTTCTGACGGTTAGAAGCACCAAGATCTTCTAAAAACGCATGCCTATGTGCTTCAAGGTGTAGAACATTATGAATTTTTTTCCTAAATGGCGAATGAAAATGATTTTCACATAAGTACTTATGGAGTCTGATTTCTACACGAGGATCAGTCAAGCCTTTGGACGTTTTTAATATAAAGCACATAAAAATTATCAGAAACGAAGCCATGAAATGTGAATTTAAAAGGTTATCAAAGAATTATTCAATGGCTTGATAACATTTTTCACTAGAACTTGTGGGTTTGGTCTCGAGGTTATGTAAAAACATCCTTGAAAAATTAAAAAACCAGGCAGAATAAACGTGTGCAGTTCACATCTCCCTAATATATCAATCCTACTACCTACAGTCATTTCATGAATAATTCGATGGTGGTAATTTAAATATTTAAAATCATATGGACGCACGCCAACCAATCGTAATTGTGTTTAACTTTTTAACTGTTTTTCCCATTTTTCTCAAGGGGCTGAATAAATGGTGGTTGAGGTATGAAGTTCTACATTCACGTTACCTTTTGTGCAAACCATAAAGATAAAATCTAGTTTTTACTTTTTTGCCTGTATCTCTGTTTGTAGTTTCGCTTGTCCGATGTTTAACTGAAGTCAAGATGGAGGATTTCTGCAGAATCTGCTAGGGTCTACATGCTTATACATGCTGTAAGCGAGTAATCTCTGTAACTATTGCCTTCCAGATTCATAAGAAATAACTAATCGTACTCTCTAGATGGCAACGACGTTTGAAACCAAGTGAATCACGCCAAAACACCCTCTTGAACAGAGGTATTTTGGTATTCTAAAGAGTTCACTGTCCTTAGACCACCCAAGTAGAGGCACTCAACTGAATTAATGAATGTAACTACTGTACTTGAGTGATCATCACCCCTTGCAGACCTTGCAGAACCTTATATGGCTCGTGCTTCATACGGCAGACACAAAAGCTGAAAATCCTTGATACGATAAGCTTTCTAAGGGTGTCTGTGGAGTGGCTGATCAAGCATATTCCCCGAACGGGTTCAAGGTCCAGATAAGAGGCTTTTATGGCAACCACGCAATCGGGTGTGTCTACTAAACTACGCCTGAATGTGAAATCACCGTTCTAATTCACTGTTGGATAACTGTTTATTACTTTCTCTTTTTCATACCTTTTCAATCCCCACTGAATTTATCTAAGCATCATAAAGCGGTTTGCGTAAATTTCGCACAGCCTCCATCTTCGAATTGTGTTTCGAATACAATAAACTGAACGTCTTAACTTATAAACTTCAAAGGTTTTTAAAAATATGACTGTGAATTGTCTTATACATTACCAAAATATGCCAATTTTTAATGTTTGAAACATTTTCAATGTAAGGTCCTGCAGCTTAGATAACGGTGCCCATACAGATCAATGGGTCTGATGGTCTCTGAGCGCTCACTCAGTCCCAGTCGGGATGGAAAACGTGTTTCTTGGCCTTCTGGCTGACGGTTCGGGTTGCATTATTTCTTTCCGATTTTCGCCAACTTACTATACAAATTCATTTGCTAACCCCAAACTCAACCCAGAAATATTTGTGTACCGCCTCTCAGAACTTTGTTTTTCTCCTTCTGCTTGCACATGGAGGTTCATTATACGCTCAGATAGTAGACCACTAATGATAGGACACTCAGAGATATTTATAGGTAACTGAGCAGCCTGATCGAAACCGAAGCAGAGATTATAGTCATGTCGAAGTTAAAGATTGGGGTCTAGGAAAAGTACTTTGTATCCTCAAGAATAAGTTGTACCCATAACATTTACCGAAATGTGTTGGTCATCAATATCTTGAGGGATGTAATAAGTTGTTTGTAAACCAGCAGTAGCAGGAATATCGGCCGAACGAGAGGGTACTATAGAAATTTGGAAATCCACTTGTTAATTTGTAAGGTGTAAAGAAATCGACGGGGTTGTGCGAACTGATCATGAAGAGTGGTATTTGCCTTCTGGGAAGCGTGAGGTCTCGGAAAACAAATGCAGTATGCCCATTAGTTGGGTACATTGTGCGAGTCCAAGGCTTAAATACCTTTGCTCGTGCCGGAGGATACAACAACTTATGCATATCACCATTTTTGTAAAAGTGTGTCTTCGGATTCCCATCCGCTAACCTAGATTTAATTGTTTAAAGTGGCACGCAGATTTTTCGATGGAAGTGAATAGTCGAGTTCCAGGAATTAATTCAGGGGAAGAATATGCGAGCGCTGAAAGAAGACGTGTATGGACCTGACGTTTCGGATTCTAATTTGAACTCACCGTCGGAGACAGTCGTAAGAAAGATTATTAGAGGCAAAAGGAACGCAGTAGATAAAGGACATCGTTGCTATGCAAACACATGTCAAAACATTATTCCCACCCGCATTCCTCTCTAGGGTGTCTTATTCGATTAAATAGTGGCTTCGTAGTCCGCACCCAAGTCAAAATGGTTATGATTTCATCACTGTTATTGCTAAGTGATGTGTCAAGTACTCAACCATTTGGTTTGCTGTCACGTGAACTGATGGTCACCCACGCCCTGTCTGCATGGCTAATTACTTTGTCTAGACAAAATAGCAGTACAGAATATAGAGGCGTAGGTTCATTGCGCTTGGAAATTGACTGCAAACCAAATAACCATGACCCCAGCAGCTTGCAGCTCATGCGGTTTTAACCTTTTGGCCGGGTTGTGTTGAATGACTAGCGACCTGGAAGCTAACGCCATTCCTCTTCATATTTGATCATTCACCCGCCAAGATTACTCTCCCTTATTCTCCGAGGCAGCTGTTTTGTTCGCAACTTCACCAAATCAGGCAAAAACCTCCAGGCATTTTCTGCGGTTTCAATGAGTCTTTAAGCCTCAAAAGACATGGTGCATAGCGTTCGTCTCTGGTCTGTGGGCAACTCGGACTCCGAGTGGTGTGAGAAGCCGACTGACGTTTTTCGCCTATTGAGCACTCGTCAAAACTTGGGGCCAGTTCGATTGGGTTTCTCGTCTCATTTTCTGTATTCAACTGGCAACGAAGTTACGCATGCAACCATTCCATCTAAACGCCCGTCAAATTATTGTAAAATCAGCGAATGTCTCAAAAATGCACATGAAAATTGTCAGCCTATCTATGATTTGTTGAAACGCTAAAAGAAAGCATATTATTATCTCGGGAGAAAAGTATTTCAAACTGATGTCAAAGCCTTGTGGTTTGTCCCTGTCAGTCACACTTAAACATTTACTAGCTATTATTTCATTCTTATAGCTGTCTATCAAGAACATAGGTAGTTTGGAACCCCAAAATATAGATGATTATGTGCTTTAAATGGCTATTTACAGAGCTGGTTTGGTCCCCTTTACTACGCGGACCACTGAGTTTCACAGTGGTCCACACACCTTAATTGTCTACCATCCAAAAGTTTCTCGAAATGTATTTGCTGCCACCTGAATATCCGCTGTTTTTTGGATTTGAACAGGTGGAAGGTATCCGAATCGTAATTGCAGCGCCATAGAGGATGTCCTTCCGTCAAAAAAGGGTTTTAGTACCGTTCAGTCAGACCGTGACCGAAAGGGGAATCCTGGCTCAGTTGGAGCACACTCCTAGGTCCGCCCAAAACCACCTGAAGGGAATTAATGACGCCTGTGCTTGTCGGCACATATTTGCCGACGAATATGTGCCAACCATTACAATCAATCAATTATTTTTGTTTAAAAAGTGGGAAACCAGCAAGCTCCCAGCTCTCAAAAACTTTAGCGAAAACTGCTTCTTAATTCTCCAGTCAAGTCCGAGCGTGAGTGGAATGTTGTTTTGATATTTAACGCTAATAAAAAACGGACTCTGTGCCTGCCTAAAACCTGCAGTCCTTTCAACCTTTGAGTCCGCCGGCTGAAGAAGAGTATGTTGTAACACAGCGACATGAGTAGGACTAAGGAAAACTCTCGGGTTAACCAGTTTAACTGACCAAATCTGTTGTTGCATTCAAATCGGCTAGATGTCTGTCTCAGTGTCTATTCTCTGTCACTCGATCAGAAATTCAAATATTCGTGGAGGCCAGCTCAGTTATTGCACTTATAATAAGTCTCTTCCTGTTTCCGTTACAGTAAATTTAGTAATGCACCACTATCTAATTCATTTTAACCTTTTTTGATATGGATGCCTTGTGTGGCCGACTAAACAGGATAGAGCAATAGGAACCACCCGCAATAACTGTGGCTTTCCGCCAAATTTCAGGCATAATGTATGAGGATTAGATTGAAATTTGAGGCTAATATCAGAATTTAGGTAAGGGTTATGATAAGGCTAAGGATCAATTTTACTATCATGCTAACTGTAGGTTTTAGATTTAGGGTAGGGCCATGGTTAAGACTAAGGATACAGTTGAATTTTATGTTAGTGTTAGCGTTAGCACTAAGACACGGATATATGTACCCTTTCGGTTATTTATCGTAAGTCCATCTACTGTAAGTGAGGGAAGCGGTACTTTCTACCATGTCCTGTTTAGGTGGCCATATAAGGTATGGCTGGAAGAAGATGTTACGGCGCCGTGTCACTGTGTCCAACTCACGTCAGAAAGTGAATATTATAAGTTCTTGTGCATAACACGAGTAAACATCTGACAGAAGAAATTGCATCAATTCCGTGCTCATCGTCGACACCCCTATAAACTAAGTGTCCTACTTATACGCGTAACTAGTTGTCGGAACGCTGAGTCTTTTAGTTGAAAGTTCACAAGCTGCTTTGAAATCTTCGCGGACTGTGACGTTTGGGTTCCACGCCACATAAGTCCCAAAGCGCACTTTATCAACCTACACACGCGTGCTCAGCGCCTCGCAACACCATAGCACTCGACGTACAGGTTTTCACATCATAGGTCACGGTGCACCGCACTGATAAGCACTCCGTCATTCGTTGGCGTTTAAAAAGCCCGCACCAGTCGATGCCGAGCCATTTCGAAGAAGAACAATTTAGTTGTAGACTGACATCCCACGATGCAGCAACAGACCCCCAGTGTCCTCACGAAAGATAGCGACATTGAGGTGTCTTCGCAGGAAGATGATCGTAAGAAGCTGAGAAATGCTTGCGTCAGGTTTTTGTGTGACAACCTATTCATGCTCCTTACCCTTGTGGGCGTCGCCGTCGGATTTGGTGTGGGATTTGGAGCGAAACGGTTGCCGGATTTGAGTATCGCAGAAACGTGGATTAGTGAGTCCTTTGGTTGTTAAGCGCCCTATTGTAAAGCGAACTCATTTCCCTACATTGGTTTATCCCCTTTTCTGTACAACAAACACAATAGTAATCGTGATGGGGGGGGGCAGTTTACGAATCCCATGCATGTCAAAATTTTATCGAATAATATTTTTTGATTCGAATTCTAGGCACGTTTCTAACCAAAAATTTTATTTGCTCACAGTGGTGACTGCATATGATGCTGCCTAATTGAAAATAGCAAAATAGCCGCAAAGATTCCGCAGTAAATAGCAGAACCGGAATTTAAAGCAATAGGCAAATAAATTCTATTTATCTTACAGAGTAGATTTTATTGAAACCTTCTTCTTGGTGTACAAAGGCATAACATAGGAACCACTGCAATCTGTTTAGTTATGGCTGAATTGCAGATTCTAGCTTCGGGTTTGACCAGCTAAAATTTGCCTTAATATAACAAGACGTCTATGAAAAGAAGGTACGTGCGATTTCACGTGTTTCTCTTTTTAGAAATGCCTGGTGACCTCTATATCCGACTTCTACAGCTGGCTATCTTGCCACTAATTTCTTCCAATCTTATAATAGGTAAGTTTTTGTCCCTTTTGCTAAAATCTTCTTCAATATATGCAAGGGAGGGCCTTTCTAAAAAGGATTATTTGTCTTGAAGGGTAACTGCTCTAGCCTATTTTGGTCATGGTTTGTATTTGAGAAGTAAGGCTTGCCCGAGCACTCTTATACATTCCTTGTTTACCAAATAGACCGCGCAAAAATTCAAATAAACTTCAATGAACGTCATTTATGTAACCGAATAACACTGGCTTATATTTAACCCTTGTTTTTTGTTTGAATGTGGTTTGGTTTAAATATATCATGTAATAGCAGAAAAGCTGTCAATCATGTCCTAATTCTTTAAAGGTCCTATTTAGGAGTAGCCTTGGTATTTGTTTTCTTATTGAGCCTTGAAAGGTTCCCAACGGCACAGATATGTCACCACGTTTCATTCTACTTAAAACTTTTGTATTTGAAGGTCATCAAAAATCAATCAGACTTCAAACTTTTCCAACTTAAATGTGGTAAGATCGGGAAGAATGAGACCTTAACGTTTCTCTGAACACTGATAGACACCTTAAGAAGTCACTACAAGGACACTAGTCAGCGCCGTATCTAAAAACACAAATTCCAAAAAATCTTTTGTATTCCAATGAATACTTGTACATCATCTCCCTCATAAATAGTCAACTCGAAAAGGGCGAACCATCCGCATGATTCTAATAACTGGCCTGATAAAATCTTTAACTCGTGTCCATCAGCTTTAGTCAGGTCTTTCGTAATTCATACTTTTGTCCCGTGAGCTGTCAGTAGGTCTTACAAGAATATTCACCCCTTTTTGAGGAACTATTCATCAATCAAAACGCTGGCAGCTGGGACTGTGTTGATCGTTCCGAGTTTATACGCAGCTAATAGCTGGTCATACGTCAACCTAGGGCGGAAATATGAACACGGATGATTTGCATTTTGAACCCTTGAGTCAGATTTTTTTAATTTAAACCAATGGTATCTTAGCCTGTGGACTGCAAGCTAAAACCTGAAAGGCAGATGGACGTAACTTTTACACAGTTATCCTGATTTACACACAAAATATGAGCAATGTCAAGTTGCTCATCAGGAATTCCATCTTTTAAGTAGGAAAGATCTCTGAGCACCAATAAGACCTGACATAATTTTAACTTCGGAACTACTTCTTTGAACCCTATGGCTGAATAATTATGACCACCTACATAGATATTGTGCGGTTATAGTTGACATTGACTTCGTGAAATCTTCGTCAAAACGTCATTATATGCTTTCGAATGCAAAAAGCAAATGGTGATTTGCAAAATTGATATGCAGGAAATGATTCTAAGTCAACTTTTGTGCGGCAACATTTTACCTTTTTTTAGAAAGCACTCACCCTGCTTAATAACATAATTATGCTCATGTGTTGTTTACATTTCGACAAAAAGTCTGGATAAATATCCGCTAGCCATTTAGAATAGTTGCACATACAAGTACTTTTCAAAAAGCAAAAAATAACAAAATTTACGTTTTGATTGACATCGTTGTGCCAAGGCTTTCACCTTCTGACTATAGCCTGTGTTTCTACGTGTTCTAAAGGTTTCCAAAAATTAAATTTTAATTGAAGGTTCAGCAGATTTAAGTAATTCAATAAACCCAGCTGTGAAAACCCCGGTGATCTTAGTGGGATGTGAACCCACGACAAACATTGGGAAGGCTCTAGTTCATCCAACGGTCTAGCAACCTGTACTACGAGGCCCTACCGGAAGGCATGAGATCAACCACATTTTCATCAAGTTATCCCCTTAGCCTACTGAAACGTATGGGATCCACAAATTTTGATACAGTAAAGTGACTGTCAAATCAGGACTTTCTAAGCAATCAATCCAAAATCCGCCATGCACAATTAATTAATTAAAGATTTAAAACTGGCGTATGCATGCAGGGTTTATTGGTTCCAATAAATTTCGCGACGGCTTATTAACTGCAACTCGTCTTTGCATAACGCAGATAATGAAAAGAAACAGACGGCAGTTTCAATTTGCATACCGGTTTTCGATAACTACACATCTGCTGGAGAGCGATCACTCTGTTGACCTTAAAACAGCTTTCCAAGGACGTGTTTGAGCACGAACAACTCGGTTCTTGCGCTACCTAAAGCAGCGAAGATACGGAGGGATAAACCTGACTTGGGTAAACAACTAGACCACATGGTCAATTTCCAATTGCCCTAATCATCTTCACCTCTAGATTTACTCATGACTGAGATTTGTTTTAACTCTTCGCAAACATTATCTGCAGTTTTAAGTTGGCGTCCCTCATCTGATAATTCTTTGTGCTGGACTCTGACTTTTGCCCTTGTGCATTGGCATTCTGTGCAAAGTTAAACTCCTGTCTGCATCTATTCGATATCTGTATTATGCAAAGACTGGTTGCAGTTGATACACCATCACGAAATTTGTTGGAACCAATAAACCCTCATGCCTACGCCTGTTTTAAATTCATCCCCGGGAAAATATGCTTCAAATTAATAGGGAGTCTGGCAGATTTGAATGATAAATTTGACCAAGTTTTTGGAAAACCCGGTGACCTCGGTGGGATTCAAACAACACCGAGTTTGCTGGGTTTTTCGCAACCGAGTAAAACAAAATTGCTTTTAGCTAGTACCAGTGTGGTAAATCATTCAATGTTCACGATGCAGTTAAAAAATTGCCACTTTTATATCCCTACGTACAACCGAGTGATCGAAGGGCTCTCGGATACCCGTCATCTGATTTCTACTGTTTGTGTATAAAAACCTTGAGGCCTCGGTTTTTGACCATCTGTTTATCAGAAACCCTCGAGCAGCTGAGGTTTGCGCGGTGGATTTAAATTCGATACGCGTTGCTGTTTGGCACTTTGGCTTTTCGTTTTTCCTTCTTTCCTGGAAAGGAAATTTGATGACTAGGAGGAACACATCTAGCGGAGGTAGGCTTCCCCGGCGATGGAAAGAAACCGGAAACCTTTGAGATTAGCACATAAAATGGCTCAAAGACTCATCATAGACTAGGAACATATCAGAATATGTCTACGGTCTGACATGAGATAAAGGTTGGAAGTATACTGCTCAAACGAGCACGCCAGGATTCAAGGGCGTTCGAGGAGGTGACAAAGAGCCCCGACTCGCCACGTCCTAATGTTGTCACGCGAAAAGCCTTGGCGTGTCAAGGGCAGAGGCGGAACATAGGCCATCTGTCTAGGCCGATGGAGAGCAAAAGCCTGCTGCCGATGTTGGCCTCCACGGTCATGGTGGAGCAAATAACCACGTGAACACAACAGTTACCATCTGGGTTGAAGATGGAAGGGGCTAACAAAGGTAAACTAGCTGGGAGTCACGTGGACGACATCGAAGGACTACTAACGATGCACCCAAGAAGTTGAACTCAATTTGTGCATGCAGTGAACATGGATTAGTTTTGCAGATAATGGGGGGGGAGCCAACAGACACAGCGACTCTGCGGTGATTAGTATGGATAGACACCGATATCACGGCGATTCCCAATGATTAACTTACGAAGTTTCAGAGCGAAGAAACGCCAGCTGGCTGTTTAATGTTCGTCTTATGGGAAAGATTCTGAACAAATGAAGACCATTAGCAGCGGCCTACGCATCACAAAGCTAACGGAAACAAGGAACGATACACTACACCAACAGGATCAGAGTTAAGTGCATTTTGCTGCCTCCTTCTGATCAGTTTCGTCTTCCTCGAGGAGTGGGTGGGATAATATACCTGGGCATCTATTAACTGCGCAGTTCAGATGACCTAGCATGTTGATTGGCTACAAATGCGACGGCCGCCAAAAGCCAGAGGTAATGCGAGCCCTCAAGCGGTCGACGTTGAGAGGTTCAACCTACCCAGCAGCAAAATGGACAGTTGGTTCGTCGAACACGGTTTTAATAAAGAGGTAGGCGATAAGCTTGAGTAAATGAAGACTAGCTGAATCTATTATTGAGCTACGCGAACGATGGAAACGAAGAAAGTTCGGCAGCATCACTTTAAACGAGCGAGTGAGTCCTGTAACCGATCGGTGAGTGCCTGCTTACCTTATTTAATATTCCCGATCAAAACTGGCCAGACAACGAGATCGTGGCGCAGTGGGTAGAGCATTAGACTTCTAACCAA
The DNA here is from genome assembly GCA_017591395.1 of Schistocephalus solidus. NCBI lineage: Eukaryota > Metazoa > Platyhelminthes > Cestoda > Diphyllobothriidea > Diphyllobothriidae > Schistocephalus > Schistocephalus solidus. Next base: position 80,353 of record WEDG01001925.1, on the reverse strand, counting down.
CAGGTTGTGAGTTCGAGCCTCGGATGCCGCAACACCTGGGTTGGTTATGGCTGGCTGATGACGGCTAAGAAGCCAGAAACGGCCATTCCAGTGCCCTTGTCTTTTTCGATCATCCTATTCTGTTAACATATAGATAGTTGGTGGCTAACGTCGAGAAATTTGTTTTCGATTACGAAATGCTGCTTAGGGGATCGTACTGTTCAGTATTGCGGAGTATAAACTCAAGATATTTCAGTCACACAAGGATACCGCTTTGTTGATGCGCTCTAACAACGGTCTACAAAAATTACACTCTCTTTTAAGCGGCTACGTGACTAGTTTAATGGTTTCCATAGCTTTCAAACGTCTTTGAAACTTTGAACGTATTTTCTGGGTGGCACGCAAACAATAAGCTTGCCTGTACTCTTTTAATTGCAAATCACGTCTTCTTCCAATTTTTGGTTTATTTTTGGTTTCAAAATAGTTGCTAACTATGAGTTTTTGAGAACGTTAAGTGTAAATTTAAATGGCTACTTTTGAAATAATCAGCATTTTTCCTAACCAATACAAAGTATTATGACTTCTATGGGGTGCATACTTAATTGGATAGTAGACGTTATGCTTTTTGTTTGGAATGCATGCCGCTCATAGCTTAGAAGCCTGAAATGCAAATGTAAATGTAGGTTGCATTCAAAATAATCCGGGATTTATAATGTCGTACAGTTGAAAAATACCTTTTTCGCAGGCCTATTAAGACAACGGTATTTGCTACTAAACGAGTACAAGCCGGGAGATTTTAAAATGTATTTTTGAATGCCTACCGTCATTGAATATCAAGGGAAAGGTTATCAAACTTAAGAAACTACTTTGTATCCTGTGGGTTTTTATAGACGGCGGAATAGGATTACATTCAAAAGTCAGCATCCTGGTGTGAATCAAATGCCTTGTTATTATGCTGCATGTTTATCAATGTTAAAATCTGAGATAAGAAGTATTTGTTGATCGAGCGCACATTTCAAAATTTCGGTTAATGTTTCAGCAGACATGCCACCTACGTTGCTGGGGTAGAAAGCTCTTTCACGAAATTCCGTTTGGGATCATGTTTATTTAACCAATAATCATTCTGAGTTTATTAGCCCTCATAGCTCCAGCACATTCTCAAAATATCCCTTTCTGGCTCGCCGGAAAACCCCGACATTCACATCGAATTAGCGGAATGGCCTTTGTCATTGCCGTTCCCGATCATTTCGGACAAAAGGGCAACTTATTTATTAATAAGGAATGAACGGTAGTCCAAAAGCTGAAGCTAGGTCTCACTATGAATTTTGTAATATTTTTGCTAAGCTTTGATCGAACCCATGCTCTGTTCAGTCTCAAATACCCAACAACTCAAAACTGATGCGTTTGTAAAAATTAATACCTACTATCCAAAAGGTAGTGTCAAAAGTCCATGCCGTTTTAGAGACTTCCCGATTCAACGATCCAAAATTGACCTGAGATATTATCAAATTGTCGACTTTCATCGATATCATTAGGTTTCTTGAAAAGCAAGAAATATTCTTTCTTAGTGCTGCTTTTTAATCAGTTAATAAATCCCATCAGTTCGTTGACTATACACGCTGCCACGATCTCCAGCATCGTCATTTTTCAAAATTATAGTTTTCTCAGAATTTTTTTGGTTTTTGGAGAAACAGCCTAGATGATGTCACTCTGTTCAGTAAGTACTCGAAACAAAAAGTAGCAATAGATTGCATCGATCGAGCACCTTAGAAGTGCCCATTAGAGAGGGAGAGAGAGGAATACGCTTTATTTTGAAGTATCATTTAAAATTTTTCAACAAAAATATAAATGGCTTCATTCACTAAGATAATAGGATAATTAAACATAATATGCAAGAATCAAAGAGTCAAAAATGGGCATCTAGTGCGGAGACAGTTCCAGTCTCGGCTTTTTATTTCAGTTTCTTCACACGTAAGGTAGCGTGCTAGAAATGGCAAAACGGAGCGCTGGTATGCCGTTTTACGGCAGGCTAGATGGCGAAAGCTTCGGCGCATCGGACGGGAAGACTTTACAGCAATCAGCTCAGAGAGGAGGGGATGGGTTACATCATCAAGGATTCACCCAGCAAATTGTTTAACTGTCGTAAAGTGCCATTTTGTTATGGATCCACTAAAACAGTATAAGAAACCCCAGTAGCAGAAGAGAGCATTCGGAGAATACGTTTTAAAATCAAAAAATCCTTTTTGAGCAAAGCTGCAAAAATCACGGGAGAGCAAAAAGGATGAGAAGAAGAACACATGACTCTATAAATCGCCAAATAAGGGCCTAAGATGTGTGGTAGGAACCTAAACGGTGAATATAATATATAATTTTACGAATTTTTGTAAAAAGAGTATCGATATGTTGGGAGAATGAGAAATGGGATGACATAGTAAGGCCAAGGTACCGAAAAGAGGATACCTCGTTTGGAAGGACGGCGGAGTATTAAGAACTAGGGGATGGTCGCAGGTGAAAAACACATTGGACAGACTTCTCATGGTTGAGTTGAAGACCATTATCTGACGACCAGGCTGAAAAATGGTCGAAGCCATCCTTCAGACACGGAGATGTGTCTGATTTTTAATTGGATGACCAACAACCATATCGTCGGCATATTTGATGTACAGACAGTCGTTTGGTGATCTCAAATCATCAGTTTGAAGGGAGAAGAGTTGAGGGGATAAGATGGCACCTTGAAGAACACCGCAGTTGTTTGGAAAGACAGTAGATTACCGCTTGCCGGATTGTACGAATTGAGTGCTGGAAGCAAAATAATCTTCGAGCCAAGAGACAACCCAGCCGGGAGAGCCAGACGCGGATGTTTTATTAAAAAGGAGATGGCATGGGATGGTGTTTAAGGCAGAGGAGTAGTCAAGAAATGCGCATGAGCACGCACGGCAGCCGTTGTCTAAATCTCGTAGAGCCGAATTTACTACAAGGGCAATGGCATCTACGGTACTACGCTGGGCCTTATAGGCAAATTGTAATGGGTCGGAGAAATTGGAGGAAAATGTCTTAATTATATCGAGAGTGACTCGCTCAGCAAACTTCAGTAAAGCGAAAGAGCAAGCGATTGGACGGAAAGACTTTGGACCAAAATTAAGTAAACTTTTTAGGGATAGGAGTGATTCTTACTGAACGCAAAATGTCAGGAATCTTTGACTCCATGAAGGACATGTTTATAAGGTGTGTCAAAATAGGGGCAATCTGAGAGCAGCAGTATTTTAAAACAAATGGTGAGACTTCATCCGGCCCAGCAGCAGTTGAACCACGGACCTTTTTCAGATGTTTATTTACTGTTGCCACTGACACGGGAGAGGAAACGCTTGGTAGTAACGAAAGGTTGTTTGTGGGGGGATTGGAGTCAGAAGAAGTATAGATAAAATGTTCATTTAGATCGTCAAAACCAGCATCAACATGTGCTAGTTTACCACATTGGCCAGTGAGACGCTTAAGATTCCTCCAGAGTTCAGCAGAGGAAAGCCGAAAGGAAGGTTTGGACGGAGAGGCAAAAAGCTGACTAACAAACAAATAATTTAGTCTGTAAATCGCAATTTTTATCAAGACGTTAACCTCCTTTAGACAGCCACGGAGGCCTAGCTTGTAGAAAAGTTCTTTTTAACGTCTTAAAGATTTTAGGTAAGAGGAAGAAATTCTGTCAGGTCGGACCAAAATGGTATCAAGAGGTTAACAAATATTAAAAATCTCTTTTAAAAATGTTGTAAGTAAGCTGCAGCACGACTCAACATTGAATTGACTGAGGAAGACGAGGATGGTGCACGATATACATGTCTTGAGAAAAAAATATTCTCCGGGGACGTGTCGCGAACCTTAACTTTCCTTTCGGGTTTGAGTAGCAGCGCACGCGTAAAAGCGGAGTAAATTTTTGGAAGGCCTAATAAAACAGAGTGACGGGGCTAATTTTACTGAATTTTACTAATCTTTTGATATTTCTGCGTATGTTTTTCGAAGCGATGGGAAGAAATTAAAAACATGTCAAATGTAAGTCATAGTTTCCATCCCTGCACGATTAAGAATAATTTCCAGCACTTTGTCGGCTTTCGAAATCTCACAAGCCTACCTAGGAGATTAGGAGAAATTAAAGCGCTGGAAAAATTAATTCCCTTTCCTTAAAATGCCAAGGAAATTCGTGCAAGGATTAATAACAAGAGGCGTGGCAGTTCGGTGCAAAAACCTAGTCTGCAAAAACATCCGGCAACAGCTCAAGAATAAAACGCTGCCTTGCATACTGTAAGGACAAAACTATGCGCTGGCATAACAAAAGGAAACTTGGTTTTATTTTATACTGGTTTTGGCCTTTTAAGGTTTAAGCCATCGGTTCTGTTCAAACGGACCTCATTCGAACATAAAGCTTTAGCCTTAAAATTGGGAGATACAGAATCTTCAACTGAGTTTAGACACAAGTAAGGTTTTTATTTGGTGCAAACATATTTTGCATAATTTTCACTAGTCTACAAATAAATTTAAAAGTGTTCTCCTTGTTTCCTACTTTGCTTGTATCATAGTTAACTTCGAATGGCTTTTAGCCCCTCTTCTTTCATCGTGGGTTCGAAAAAAATATTTTTTAGTAAACATTATATAAATTATAAGAATTAAACCAACGTATTTATTGCTGGAATAAAGCGTTATCCTTGGAAAAAGAGCCCATATTTTGTAATTGATTTTATTTTCCTTGGATAGTGATCGCAAAACTTGAGCCAAAGGAGCAGGGAAGGAGCGGTCTTCTGTGCTTATTATTTATCCTTGGTTACAATATAATATCATCAGCGCTTGGAACCGCCCTTGCTGTGCTTATCAACCCAGGTAAGTTTGCATTTTGAACTTCAAGAATGCGATATCCATGAAGTTCAGATACCTGAAACTAGCCAATGGATAGTACCTACGTATTAGAATGTGCTGAGCGTTTTCTGTGCAAATAAATGTATTTTGCCTTTGATGACCGCCGTTCATTTTGTCATATTTAGTGTAGAACAGTGGAGCAGGCAAAAAATTGCTATTCTGCAAAAAAATAGGTCACTGCTTACAAGTATTACCACAAATACTTGCATAGTGCTGGCTTGCAACTGGACATTGCCGAATGTAGGTGGGTGTGTCTACCCCCCGTCTAAGTATTCCTCTCCTTTCAACATGAGTGAGATGGGCACGAGACCGGTCAAAAATCACTGTCGAATAGCGTGCTCGCCGCTGTATCACGCTAGTATCAGGTCCAACCTCCAGTAATCTGTCGACTCGGCAAGATTGCAATATGCGACCCAAGGCAGGGAACAAAGAATATGTCAGCGAGTAATATGGACAGGTGGTATTGGGGGTTTTCTGGGGAGACATGCTGAAGAAAAGGAGAACGCCAATCTAATCCTGACTCTATCCATTCTATCACATTAGTTTGTTGCTCCACCAGGTGCAGCTTGCGAGATCAGGTGGTTTAACGACATGCCGACCACTATGTGTGATGTCACTGCTAGCTGACATGTCATTTTTTACGGATCCTCGACAGGAGAAAGAATGAGGTCGGTTCTGTGCAATCTTTCATTACCACAGTAAAACTGATACGTTTTGAAACGAATGTTCTGTCCTGATAGCCAATGCCTGGAAAGTTGCCATTTGACCCGATAAGTTGGTCCTCTTATGGCCAACGAAATATAATGTCTGATCCTATTAGCCCGGCAATGAATGCTTACCCTCACCCTTAGCTTTACATTAAATACGGTTCCATTTTACTCACTGAATTATCCTTTGTTCCCTGAGTTGGGTTGCATATTGCGATCTTGCCCCACATGCCATGGACTCCAAGTAGTTCTCATTTACTTATTTATCTCGTCAAAGTTTGAAGCTGTGCTATTTTTGTGTAAACTAGCCACTCATTATTATTTTAAGGCTGCATAATAAGTTAAATGATCTTGTAGTCCACGCTCAGGGAAAGGAGGCCATGACTTCAATAAAAAGAGTACCGCTGTCAGTTGACTGGGCATAGAGACATTGTTACGGTGTTTCCAACACAGGTAGAGGCTAGAAACCAAGCTAGGCTTTCATTGGAATTTTAGAGACATTTTTGCATTCATCTTGAGAGTATGCATGACCCAGTCAAGTCGGATTTTGACTTGGTGGTGATCTTAAATGTTTGATGAGTTGGCATAGGGGCCGCTATTATGGTCGCTCATTTCCTCCTAAGTCTACCGTATCTCGGATATATGCTGATGATATTGGATATTTGAAGTCCTAAGCAGCAGAGAGCAGTCTATAAACCCTAAGCTTCATTTAAATCGGAACTGCATGCATGGTGGTACTGCCATAACGAAAAGACGATTTTAGTCTCCTTGTGGCCCATAATGTCATACTCGCCCATTCGAAATGAAATATACTGTTGGCATTTATCACAAAAGTGTAAAAAACACTTTCGTCTAAAACTGTTAACCTATAAATGACAGTCAAATGCATGTTTTCTCATTTTCCTCCATTGCAGTCACTTCAAGGGATTTTCTTGTAAATCTTAAAAGCAAAGATGTGCGTTTTGCGGTGTAAATTCTCTGAAAATGATATTTCTCGTGGTTTGGATAATCTTGTGACGTAAGCATTCAATTTGAAATTTCAACGATTTCAGGTGGCAGATATAATGGCGGCAACACGACAGTGAATCAGGAGGATTCTGGACTGCAGCCTACAACCTCAGACATTTTCGCTAATCTTTTCTAGCAAGTTTTTATTACTATTCGACCTTTTGATTACAAAATTGATAAAAATAATCAATTTTTGCCTAAAGAACTAAGGCATGGTAGCCATATTTGAATGTCATGTCAATAAAGTCAGTTAAATCGATAGCTGAAGTTTGCTACAGGGATCAAATTATCCTTAAGAACTAGACAGTGGAATTACTGAGACGGCTGCGTAATACCAAAGTTGCCAGAGGAAACCAGTAAGCGGCACCCTGATGAAGCAAAGTGTGCCTTCGTTTCCTTTGAAAGTTATTTTTTCCATGTAGATGAGCCCTCATAGCATAACAAACACCGTACTCGACCGACATAGCAAAATGACACCTTGTTACTATTGTTAAATAAAAGCGATGGACTTATGTTTGAAATAAAAGAGAATACCGATAATGATGCAAATTCAACCTCTTCTAGGCTTTTCAGACTTACTGTTGGAACTGCAAGGACCGTAACAACGGTGCACACGTCACACACAGATGCTTTTTTACAAAGTAATCATAACGCTCCACAGTTTAAGAAGGTTTGGAGCACATGTATTATACAAAATGGTAAGGTACCAAGTGGACCTCGTAAACTGATTCTCTTGGCTGTTGCACTGGTTTTTGATTCTTTGAAATCAAGGTTTGGCTGCAATCCAGCTGTGCGCCACGAAGTGTGTGTTAAAGTGGCCGTGCATTGACAGTGCATTAGTTATTTTTTTAAATACCGTTTTGACCTCGCTGTGTGATTTTTGACTCAGGGAACAAGCCAGAAAAGGTTGATCACCTCTTGGGCTCTTTTCATTTTCCATCCAGAAAGTATATTTTAAGGTAAATAAAAGTATGTTTCTCGCGTGCTCGCACTCTGCAGGGCAAACGAAAGATAGATTTAGTACTGTAAACCTTTGTGGTCATGGTTCATGAAAGTAATGTTTTGAGCTCTTTACAGTCGCCGATTGCTTCTTTATTCCGGTAAAGCATAGCAAAGTAGGTTAATCTCTCAAATTTGGAGCGGTACTCTAGTGGTCTCCTCCGCAAGCATTTCGCTTTGTCTTTTAGATTATCCAATCAAACTTGAATTTATGTTTCTTTTTATAGCAATCTCATCCCCGAAAATATTGTTCAAATGACAATATTCCAGGTTAGTTTTAGCAGTCTCAATGAGTATCTGTCCAACAAGGTCTGGTAGTGTGTTCAGACTAAAACTTAAATCAGCATCCCAATGAAATTTAATAAAATATCAGAAGTCAGAAACGTTTCGAAATTAAATAACTTCCTCTCTTTTTATACATGAGCTTATGATACTTGTTACGTTGAAGGCGTGAAGAATTTTGGAAAATATTTACGGAGCATATGTAGACATGTGCCACTTTCGAGTACATCAATCCTAACAAAGGTGAAGGTTTAAATTCTCTAATATTTATTAACCATGACCTTAAGGATAAATGCCGAAAGGGAGTCCAAAAATTTCCACAAATTCTTTTTCTGAAAGAAACTAGAGCTTTCGCCCTCGCCAACCTGATATTTCACTATGCTCAGCCGAAATACTAGCACATGAGGAAGTTTGATTTTAATAGTCGACAGACACGCCGTGCTCCGTGGAGTTTACAACTCATCTAGAAAATCAGCTAGAGTCACATTTTCTTCGCTTATGACAGTTCAGTCAGCCTTATCCATTCTTTGGCCTTCCATTGACTTGACGATCCACTGCTGCCAATCCTTTGTTTACCATGACTCAGTACACACCTGTGCAACAGTTTTCACGTTCCTAAAGCAATACCTCCATATTTGCATTTTCTATTGCAAGGCTGCTTAGTTTGTCTAAGTGTACCTACGGACTTGGCGGGAGAAGATTTTTATAAGGGGTTGCATGATGGAGCACGTGTAATTACTTAATTACTGTGCGTGAGATTTATCAGATGTTAGTCCTTCGAATCCGAACGAATTTCAAATGCATCAGTGGAAGGATAAATTCCATATTTTTTCCTAAGCTAAACTGAAGTTCCTTATAGTTTCATGGGTAGTCAAAAACTGGTTCTCGAAAGGGAACGATTGTGTTATTCTTACTGACTTTTTCTATGATCTGCTGTACAGTACACAATAGTAGCCGATTAATCTTCTGCTATGCACTGTATACTTTCGAAATAGTAATCTTGAAGCAGCCAGGGGACCTGGCTACCCAGCTTCACTGAGGCTCTCATCAATAGGTTCACCCCCCAGTACGGTGATTTCTGCAGTTTTGGTGCACGACCTAAATAAAAGGTGGAAATTTCTTGAAGCTCCACCTTTAAGGATGATTACATTACTCCGGCTGTGAACGTTTTAAATCTACTATTCTCAGTAAATTATGATTAATTCCAGCTTAAGATTTGAAAATTAACAATTTATCAGACCAGAAGAGCAATAAAATTCAAGATATCCACTATGCAGTGGGCCTCTTAAAATTGAGCCATGCAGTGATACAACAACATTATGAAAAGTGTGTTTTTAAGTGTTTTCAAATTCAATACCTTGATAAAAATAGAAAATAGTAGCTAACGTCTATGGAAGCGTACGCATCCTGCAAAAATTACAGACGCTGTCAAAGCTCTCTCTAACTTTACTCAAAACCACCCTGTTTGAATCCGTGAATAACCTCAACTCTCTAGGATACTTACCGAGAGTTTCATCTGCAGTTGTCTCCATTATATTATCTTGAAATATTAGCCACTTACATTTCTTGAATGTCACTAGAGTTCCTCGCAAAGTATCAAAAGTTTTGTCACAAAAAGAATTTATGTTTATTCAATCTTTTTTAATATTCCAGACTGCATTTTCTGAAAATATTTTCAGGTTGCCACTGAATACACACTCGACAATTCTACCGATCCACCATCAAAAGTTCGCAACCAGGTCTTACACCATACAACAGATATGATTGGTATGATAGAAGTTTTCGTTTTCCCTTCATTTGGCCCTACTCAATAACCCAGCTCAAAAAACTGGCCGGCGTTTAGTTTCTTCATTATTTTTGGCTATTTCACCAAACTCGGGTTAAATTATTCTTCTGCCCTTGTACACTGTTGCGTTTGGCGCTAGATATTCTCAAATTACGCAATATTTTAACCATTTTAGGCGTCCTTTTCGTTTCTATTGTCTTCGGCCTGGCGGCTCGTGTTGCTGGTGATCGAAGCAAACCCTTCCTCGATTTCTTTAGTTCCGTCGCTGATGTCGTTCTTGTCCTTATCAGATGGTTCCTGGTGTGAGTCAAAAAGCTGCTTGTGCTTATGTGCCAATCAGTGGTTTCCATTGTTCAGGTTATGCGAAAATGCAGTAGAATTTCATCTCAGTGTTTTTGCAAAAACTCATCAAATTTATTGTAGACTGCTGGGATGGAAGGAGAAAGAGCACAATACTATTGTCATTCGTAACTTTTACTAATGTCACTATCGGACGATGGGAGGAGTATTTTTTATTAACTGATTACTTTGCAAACCCCAAAATAGCCTTCCAATAGCAAATTAGTTCAGACACGAGTTACTTCCTTTTCTGTGACTGCTATCTCCTCAGGATTCAGGAAACCATGAACTTCAGAAAAACGAAAGGTTTCCATGAACAGATTCGGTCATTTTTTGTGTTTTAACCGTTGTTTTCGAAATTAAGGGGAAAAAATCGATCCATAAACTCTCCCCAAGCCCAGAAAAATAACAATTTCTTTATGAACAGTGTATGCCTTCTTATATGTCCCATCGCATTAATTCATTCTCAATCTTGTGCTTAATTGATGTTTAGTTGTTTGCTACACTTTGGTTGTCCATGAGCTGGCGGTAAAATGTGTGGTGATCTAGGTTCAACGTTTCCATAAAATTGTTGTCATCGAAGGAGATAAGATGCCTTCGGTTCTCCAACTTCTCACCTCCGAAAGCAATTAAGTGCAAAACATGTCTATGAAGTCGAAATTGCCCCTTCCATTTAGTGCATAATAGATTCCGTCTTTATTTTTATCTTAGAAGATTCACAAAAGAGCCTAAAATTTCCTCAAGATAACAGAATCAACATGAGTTCACAAGAGGAGAGTGACAACGGCCTGTTCATTTAGGGTTATCTGCTTTTCCTAATCCAACAGCTCTCAAAGCGTTTTGTTAATTAGTTTGAGCAACTGCAACACTCTGGGTTGGGACGAATTCACTAGGGCGCATGCCAAGCTGCATATTTGGCTCACTCACCTAGGTAGTCAAGTTTATACGTTAAGAGAGCACTTCTGTTGAGAACTCCGTGTTAGTGACAATGACGAAATCGTGTCGTCGGTTTAGACAGGCGTTCTTCTTGAAAGCATGCTCCATCTTACAAGGTGCGAGCAGATGACACGACTTGGCACGCGTCGTCACACGTTTTGACCTCAGCTAAAAGCCTTACTCTCAGTGACCAATCTTGATGCGGCATTCCTCACAAGTTGTTTAGTCTGGGGTTGGAAGAGGCGCACTCACACCTCGCTACCCGCCACAATACACCCCAGCATCTTGGCCTTTATCCCGCATTTTCTCAGGAAGGCCGGCAAACATCATCACAGCAGTCTTTTAACTAACCCGGGAATTTTAATGGTGCCCAGCTTCGCGAACAAGTTACTTTTACCTTACCTCATGCTGAGGTGCAGGTAGTGTTCAATTATAGAACTGCAACCTTGGTGATTCTCCTTTTTTGAGTCTTTTAACCCACGAAACCACTTCTGGTACTGTGACTGTGTCAACGTGAGTTCACGTATAGGGGTGTCTCGCTGATTTCAATCCAACAACATATTCTATCGGTCCAGTGAAGCGTAACAGCACCAATTTAAAAAGTCTAGTCTTATGACATTCTCTCCTGTTCATGCATTTTTCTAAGAGTTTTTATTACTAAACATGACTGCATACAGGAAGGTTTTGTGATTTCCCACGTGTAATTTGAGAAACATTTATAATAGCACTTTGGGCGTACAAGGAATAACTGTGCTCTCTTAGCTTACGGTCTCGAAGACATCAGCGCACCCACTTAAAATATCTAATGGTAAGTTAAGACGAGTATGCAAGCGGCAATTTGTGCCCAAGTTTTCAGATAGAGTACATAATGGACGGTGTATTTTTGAAATGTTAAAATGAACGAATACATTAGTAGTAAAACGTTCTGGACAATGTCAACTTTATCTTCATGTTTATGGGGTTCTTTGACCAGTTACGGAAGGCAGCCGAAAAAAACCTTATAATAGAACATAAATAACGGGCCAAACTACGACCTCCAGCGATGAACAGGAGGACTTCTAACGATGGTAGGCCTGTGGTGGCCTAACAACCACGTCCTATAAATACTGCGCTCTTCGATCTTCAAATTACCTTTTTCTGCAACTTTCTCTGATGATGATTTCGGAGGAGAAGCTGAGACGTCAAGCCAATAACCACCATGCTCCAGTAATCATCTCTTCTTCTTCTTCTTCTTCTTTCTCATTCTGTGCATTTCAGATTACGAGTACACTATGAGTAGAAGGCTATGCTGGGGATACTGGCGTATGGTGGTATGCTGACTTTTTACTACAGATGTAGCCAACCACCCATCTTGGTATATCCTACTGGTTACCACGGTGCGATAGGTTTTCTGTTTTCGCTAGGCTTTAAAAAATTCGTCGGCAGGAGATTTTATCCAGCAACTTATTGAAAAAACGAGTTTTCTCTGCACATGTTTGGTCGAATTGTGACATATTATTGTTTCCGATATACCCCTAGCACATCCCTCGCCCAAATTGACATCTTCCCTTTTTATATCAGAGGCAGCCAGTATACGGACTTTTGTTTTAACTACCTCAAATAATGTTTAGAATGGTGCAACGATCATATTTCATGATTCAATGTGGTTCCTGTTTTAAATGCTACCTGCGGACGTCCGCTGTATCTCTAAAGCTGAAAGTCCAGACTCGAGCACTGGAAATCAGGATTTTTATATTCAACTGCTCCACCTCCTATTTCACAGTGGCTGTGCCGCGCTCCTAGCAAACGCATTAAAGGAAACGGACAAGATAGTTATTCTGCATTGAAGCCAGCCAATGACTTGATCACTTGCCCCTCGAACTTCTCGGGCTATAAGCGCTTATAGTTGCTCCATCTCTTCCCGTGTTCATGCGCACAAGAACTTTTTTCGAGTGTTTCGGCATACTTTCAGGTGTTTGCGAAGGACATATGCTGGTGGCAGTTTGTTATAGCGTCGTTACTAAATGCATAGACCTGGAGCTTTAGGAAATGCTGCAGTGCCCAAGTTGTATGCACCGACTGGAGATCTCAGAAGCGTCGAATGCAGCAAGGAAGATCTTTCAATCGGTTTTTTGGTAAACGCGGTCAGCCTATCGATAGGTTTTATCCTAACACTAAAAAAGATTAAGATTTCTACGAGCTTTGGTTAACAATATGAGTGCGATGCTCGTGATAAAGGACAGTGTCGTGACCTAGCAAGGCGAGTTTAGGCCAGCTGGGTCAATTATTGTCGCTCTAAGAAAAGGTTAAGATATTGTTATCAAAAATGCTTAAAAGAGAGTTGGTGAAGACTTTAAAATAATGCCTATTGATGGACCTTTCTACTTCAATTGTTCCAGGTCTTCAGGCGTGCCGAATCTCTAGCTGACCTCCTCTCTCTCTCGGTAGGTGAATATTTCGGGCTATTCACAGAAAGAAGCTGTGACATTTCAGATGCTGGCTTGAAACCATAAAGAGAAACAGTAGCAGATAAGGTTGGTGAGGACGCCAGGGATGCAATATTTATAGGACGCAGTTGCCTTGCAGCCACGTGTCTAATCCACTTAAGCAGATCACGCATTCATCGCTAGCGGTCGTACCTTACGCGATGATTGCGCGTTAGTCCGCATCCGAGTCAGAAATTGTTGAAATTTCATCACCGTTCCGAGTCTTGGAGTGACAAAGACTCCGAAATGTGGCTCTCTATCCTTGGAATCTTTAGCCACTCACCGCGTGGCTAATTATTCTGCCTAGGCAAAGTCTCAACATAGAATATGGAGCAGCAAATCATTGCATTTATTAACGGACTGCGGGCCAGAAAACCAAGACTTAAACAGTTCGCAGCTCATGCGGTTGCCAGGCCTTTGCTCGACTTTCGACCTCATCAAACCTAAAGGTGCGGCCGGGTCCTGTCGCATGAACCGTGACCTATGAGTAAGCGTGCTTCCATATCCTCCTTACTGCTGCCACCTGTCTGGCCATCCTCTTGTGAAGGAGTCCTCCAGTCTCTCCGACGTAGGCACTTTGTACGCAATTGCACCCGATTCGGTAAACGACTCCAGGCGTTCCTTGCCACGGCACCTGGAATTTCGGCTTCATTACTTGGCACCTGAGAGTTGCTTCTGGTCGGCGTGCAACTCCAACTTAGAGTGGTGGGAGAAGGCGGCTAACGGCTTCCGAGACGTTCTTTAGGTATAGTAGGACCAGCAAAAATCTGGGCTGGTGCGGTTGGGTCTCTCGCCTTGGTTGCGCACGCAACTGTCAACAAAGTTGGGTGGGTAGCCGTTTTTCTCGAAGTATCTGTCGAAGATATTTCAATTCGGCAACCCTGTCTTCTGGTCCGCTGCAGTGGATTGCAACACGTCGATATAGCGCCCGCACGCAACTGATTTTTTAACCGATTGGATGGTTGCTGTTGAAACTCAGTACTTGCGTAGAATTTGTCGCTTTCCTGAATACTTAATTTTTAGGCAACCACAAACTTTGTGGCAGGCAAGGACATCAAGGAAGGCGAACTGATCATTTTTCTTCCCTCTATCGTAAACTGGATGTCTGAGAAGACGCCTTTGAGGCTTTCGTTAAATGCCAGCATCAGCTTCCATTACATTATGACTAAGATGTCGTCCACATACTGAGCCCAGAATTTCGGTCTGCGGTGTTGGAAGACCAGTGATTCCAGCCATTGCAGGTTCACCTTAGCTACGAGTCCCGAGATTAGTGAACTCATGGGCGGCTTTTCACCTGCCTTTAGATTCTTCTCTCTAACGTAAAGTACTTTGGAGGAATATCTTCAGTAGTTGGATGATTTGGGCGTGTCCGAGGCGCTTCTCCATGTAATCGTACTTGCTTTGTCGGAGTAATTTGACTTTCTCGATTGCCAGATCCTGGAGGATGGAAGTAAAGAGCGACATGACATCAAAAGATACCATAACCTCGTTTGGCCGGAGACCTACCCTTTTAACTTTCTCCAAGGGCTGTGGTTTTGGAATCCGACGCTGAAACAGCCACTTTGCCTGTCCATAAGTTTGAGTGCCTCTCAGTGATACAATGGATCGGAGGGAAACGCCCTCTTTGGAAGACTATCGAATCAGGCCAAAGCCGCTTCTTGCGTTCTGGCCATGCGTCAGTCGATCATGATTGAGTTCTGGCCACGCGTCAGTCAATCGTGATTGAGTTCTGGCCATGCGTCAGTCAATCGGGAGTTTTCTTGTGCCAACCTCGTCGAATTTTTTTCCCATGTCACCGTTGTTACGGGTTTGGGTTACGCATGGAACCTAGTGTGTGACTGGTTGGATGGTTACTGCTGAAGCTCAGTACTTGCGTTGTATTTGTCGCCGTCCTGCATACTCTCCATTTGACCTCTCTCCCTCTTTGGCTGAACTTTTCGAGGTATGTTTGCAGCAGGTGCAAGCAAACTGGAAAACTGCAGTTAGTAACGATAAAGAAAAGCTGAGTAATCAGAGCGGTTTACTTACAGCACCACCATCTCAAATCATCCCAGGCAGCAGTTTAAAGGGATCTGGATGCACTGTTACTCGCGCAGAGCTGGTACTCTCAATATTTACCTCTCGGGACGCAAGGGGCTCTAGGCTTAAAAGCCCGATCGACAGTTTGGCCGTCAAAGTCCAACGACGTCCACCATATGCTCCACGGAAGGGTGGTGCAGGGACGGTGACTTGCACGTGATTTAGTTTTAAGTGATAGTAGACTTGCACTGCATTTACCGCACTCTCTCTGCCTCCCCTACCTCAGCCCGGTGTCATGACGGAGTCAAGAATACCGGATATGGGAGAGGGTGCAGGTGGCTGGCGCGGCCGTAGCCGCCCCTGGGCGTACCACCACAGCTGAAAATCTCACTCAATACTGTGGTCACAAGCATGGGTGGCCACTGATTACCTTCTTAAAACCGTCGGAAAAGACACTTTAGACTCTATCGGAGAATCAGTGGCACAAAGTGATAAAGGTGGCATCCTAAAGGCAGATAAACCAAACCTGACTGGAGACATGTACTAGAAAAAAATGGCGTAAAAAGTCGCACTTCCTTTGGAAGCTGTTTACAAACTAAACTTTTTGGTGATTAATGAGCAACTCTCCAGTGGAAATATCGCTTTGCACGCTCATGTCAGCTTTTTGTCCTAAATTTTCCTTTTTGATAGCCTATTAAAGCCAAATTTCAATTGAAATCACCTTCGCTGATTTCAGTGAGTCTTTCTCGAATTTTCATGTAAACCTGTTTGACTACTTATTGGTGCATTTTTAGTAGCCTCCAGTTATTCTCCTATGTGAGACTTTTCTTCACCTCATCAGACTGACGCCTATCGGAGTCTGCTTCATGATTGCCGGCGCCATCATGCCAGTGGATGACATTCAAGGAACCTTTGCTGGTCTGGGATTCTTTATTCTCTGTGTAGTTGTTGGCTGTGTGATTAACAGCATCGTCACCTTCCTGCTCTTCCTTGTTTTCACACGAAGAAATCCTTTCAAATTCTTCCGTTACTGTGTCAAAGCCTGGATCGTGGCATTTGCAACAACTAGCCCGTAAGTCTGACTAATTTGAAATGTGTAAGACTTTGATCGTGTCAGTATAGGCTATTTTTCATTGCCTCCAATGGGCTATGAAACTAAGCCAGTATTAGAATGTGCAGAGAGCTTTTGGCAAATGTATTTGTTTAGTCAAAAGTGTATCTTATTTTATCTCTGGAGGAACTCAATCATCCCTAATCAGTGCAAAAACCATTAATCTTGACTGTTTGAGAGTTGCGAAAATTCTCATCGTAAAAATTAAAACAAAACTTTGTGAGGATACGCTAGAATACGAAGATACGACGAGAATACGAGAATATTTTTGATAAATTCGCTAGAGGCCTCTTGGTTATGACTGGCCGGTCTTGTTCGCATAAAAGAAATCTATCCAGGCCCCTTACTTGCCATGACTCAAAGACATCAACATATTTCTACCTTTCCTCGTGTCCACCGTCCCCTGACGTTGATCAGAAAACACTGACTCTAATTTGGTTTTTTCCCTCCCTCTCACTCTAGCTACAGCGTGATTTGTCTGATTGTCTACATATTTTAGTTATTTCAATTGCACGATAAAGACACAGACCGAAAGGGAATTTCCCTAAAACCGATTTATACTCCCTAAAGTTTCATTTCAGGCAGTTTATCTTCAATTCGGTACTCCTGTCACCCATAAGGGCTGTAATTTACATGTCAATTAGCATACATTTTGCAGGAATTTTCGTTTGGTTATTTTTCCGCCGAAAAATTATACCACACTAGATTTAGAAATCATATGGGATTTGAAAAGTAAAAGGTGGTAACTCCCTTTACTTGATTCTGCACATAATGGTAACTAGCAAAAGGGATTCAGCAAGTGGCAGACACTCAATGCACATTGGAATTTAGTAACTGAGCCTATACAGAGTGGGCTAAACGTTGGCCTACATTTACTTTTTATGCCGTTGATCCGGTTTAAAATTAATTCACAAAATGAAAATTAGTGTAACCAAAACAAAATACACTTATTTTAAAAAAATCTAAAAAAATACTTAAACAACAAAAAATAACACAAATCACACAAAAGGTTAAATAAATAATGAATAACTAAATTAAATAGAAAACATGAGCAAATAGTGAAACAACTATAAGTCTACTTTTGATAAACCCTTTATATTTGCCTCATTCGTAAGAAAATACCTAAACACTACGCCGTTTGGGATTTGCTAAATCTTCTTAGGCATCTGTGACTTAAACAGAGGATTTAGAAAGGCAGGAGCCAAAGCAGGAGCCAAAATTTAGTCAGCTTTGGCCTGTTTTTCTTTAATGCCTTCTTTTTTGCTGAATTCTCCCTTCCTTCTGTAGCATTGTCTCCATTCCGGAAATGTATCAGGGCTGCGATGATTACGGTGTAGACAAGGACATCTCGCGATTCACCTGCCCGTTGGTCACCACTTTAAAGGCCGACGGGCCGGCAATTTTCATCTCCAGCGCTGCCATGTTTGTTACTCAGTTCACTTTAGGATCTGCACCGGCTGGCACCGCAGTCGTCATTTGGTAAGTTGCCACTTAATACTTCTTCCCCGCCAACTCCGCCAGTGTTTCTGACAACCGCTTCAAAACTACAAAACGGTACTCCTTCGCGGTTAAAGTGTCAGCACATTGGTTCAGCATTCTCTGCAGTTCATCCCATTGAAAATAATACTTTATCTGAGCTTCAACCATCATGTTCGCAAAAGCTAGTCGTGATAGTTTACCTTGGCAAACGACGAACTCCAGCCCTGTCCCATGAGGATAGCTCAATGTGACTTGTACTTGAACTTGTTTACCTGCTATATGTCTAACTATTTCTATGCGCAACTTACCCTGTTAGCAAGACGCAGTCAAGACATCGAATGGGGGCATTTGCTCAGTGGGCGAATGATGACCAGCTCGTCTACGCATGTCAACTTCTACCTGGACCCTCAATTCAAACATATAATTGACGGCTAATGAGCCAGAAATGGCCATTCTACTCTCCATTACGTTTATCGGTATTTTTAATCTACCTTTTCTACTGCTAGCCGCTGTGTGGCTGCTTGCTGGACTCGAGAGTGAGCCCCGAGGCAAAACGGGGTGAGTGAGTTCCGTTAGCGACCGGTGAGCGTTCAGCAACGAACATGGGGCTTTATCCAGAGAGTTCGAAGATCCTGCGTAGATGCGGGTGTCGTGAAGGGCACATTAATGAGAAGCAAGTTCTGTCTGACCCTCGCCCAAGGGAGGATCGTATTATCCGGCCGGTCGGTAGCTGTCAGTGCTAAGACATTTGGAGTATCCTGCTAAATTGAGGTCTGTCAGTCTTCCTGGAAGAAGGATTTCCCCAAAACCAGTCCTCTTGGAAAATTAGTGGTGTGACAGAAAATAAACTAGGCCTACCTAGAGAACGTAAGTTACTGGTAAATAATTACTATCTAAGTTTTGAAAGGCCCATTGAAGAAAGCCCGAATGAACAGCACAATTGAGGCAGTTGGCTTGCGTTAGGGAAATGTTGGACTGTTATCTCAAGTGAGCAAAACACAATTGACTACGAAGTTGCAGTCTGTTCGAGCACCAGAACAATTTGTTTATTATTCTTAAATTTCAAACTCCTGCAGGTGTCCAACTTCATAGATAGCAGCAGCAACAAACATGCGAAACTTACTGGGCGTACAACCTAATCGCCTTGGACACGCCCAAGTACTTTAGCTCCTCAAGTTATGTCTCAGGACGCAATTCACGTTTGACGGAACAGGCTACGAGCAGTTGAAGGGAACAGCAGTGGGTTCGCAAATCTCCGGACTGATACAACGCTTGTGGTCGCTAGTTTTCCAACAACACAGACCGAAATTCTGGGCACAATATGTGGATGACACCTTCGTCGTCATCTAACGGGATCAGATTAAAGATTTTCTCAACAGCAGCGTCCCGGACATGAAATTTACGATGGAGGAGGAAGAAAACAACCAACTGGCCATCCTTGACGTCCTCATCTGCTGCAGCGACTGTGGTGGTTTAAAGACCAAAGTGTTCAGGAAAGCAACCAATGACAGTTCGACCGTCAATTTTGACGAGGTCCACCGTATGCTCCACACAATGTGGTGCAGGGACGATGACTCGTGCGTGAATTAGTTTTAAGTGATAGTAGCCTTGCGCTGCAGCTACCGCACTCTCTCCTCCTCCCCAACCTGGGCCCGTTGTCAAGACAGAGTCAAGAAAACCGGAGATGGGAGAGGCTGCAGGTGGCTGGCGCGGCCGGAGCCGCCCCTGGGTGTACCACCACACCTGGCTCGGATCCGACGGAGTGGGAGTGCCATAGTGGCCACATTAAGAAGGAGCCACAGCCTGACTCTCAGTCCGCCAGTCAGCCACTCCACACAAAACCCACATTGGGCTGACCCACGCGGTCCGAGTTATCCCAGTCATTGAAACCTCCTGCCATGGCTTTTAGCGCACCATGGATAGTTTCAAGCGTCAGATTGTTAATAGTGAGGAAAATGCGCTGAGCTGTCGACCTCACTCTCCTCCACCCCCACAGTCAAACCGCTGCCCGAGCCGGTCAGTTGTCTGAGGTGGGAGTGGGTGCGCATTAGCTGATGGGTCGGCGTACCCGTCTTCGCGCCATTGGCACGACCTGGCCCCATAACGCACACACCAGGATTCACTACATCAGGGGATATGGAGGAGCCATCGCCGTCTGACTCCCAGTCCACTGGTTAGTCACTCGACACACACAACGCATACACTGGGTCCATGGCGTGGTCTTGTGTAAGCGTCAGATTGGCAACCTTCCAAGCTATGGTTTCTCGGAAACCGTGATTTTATCCGGTACATTATGATGATTGTGAGGGTGTTGTCTATGTATTAGTGTAGCGGTGTGCGCTGGTGTGGCCAGCCTCGGTGGTTTAACACCACAGGTTGTCGTGGAGGCGCATGTGTCCTAATAGGCCCATGTGGTGTGTAAATGTGCGGGAGCAGTGAGGGCAGTGGAGGCGGGTTTGCCGACTGTATATCGGAGCCCCAGGCACTGGATCACCAGCCTCCGTGCGATGGATTCGTAGGTGACCAATCAGGCCGATGCGTGAGTTGAAGTTGCGGGCGCAGTTTGGGCAGGAGAAATCGGTACAGGCTGGGGGGATGTCATTCAGAGTAGTGGGGGTGGCAGTAGCGGTAAGAATGGCTTGAACGGAGGGTGTGCATGGTGTATCGGTGTTTTCAGCATTTCAGTGAGTTCTGCTGTCATAGATGCGCATGTGACCGAATAGGCCCATGCGATGAGTGAATGCACGAGGACAGTGAGGGTAGTGGAGGCGGCGATCTTTGCTGTGTGTTGGTGCTCCAGGCACTGGTTCACCAGTCTCTGTACGATGAATTTGCAAGTGACCGACCAGGCTGATGCGTGAGGTGAATGTGCGGTCGCATTGCTGAAATCAAAACAGTGAGCAGGCAAATTTAATAAAAGAGTATTTAACTTACATGGCGGCCTCTTACCTTGGGGCCTTCGTCGGGGTTGCAGTCGGAGCCTCATCTGGGAGATGACGAGGCGGTGATCTGTCCAACCATCGGCATCGCGGATCGCCTTGGTTACCAGCACGTCCTGTCGAACTCGCCTCCGGACGAGAACATAGTCCAGCAGATGCCAGCGCCGCGACCGGGGGTGCATCCACGTGGCCTTCTCCCGCGTCGGAAGGCGGAAGAAGGTGTTGGTCAGCAGGAGACGGTGTTCCGCACACGTGCGCAGAAGAAGGAGGCCGTTATCGTTACAGCTACCGAGACCGTGGGGACCCAGCACTCCCTGCCAGGCAGCGTGGTCCGTCCCGACGCGGGCGTTGAAGTCACCAAAGACAATTAACATGTCCTTTTTTGGCACAGTTGCCAGCAAGGCGTGCAGGTCCTCTTATAATTTGTCCTTCGCTGCATCAGAGCTCATCATTGGGGGGAGCGTAGGCGCTGATGATGGTGGCGAACTGGTCTACCCGAAGAGACAGGTGGAGGCTCATTAATCGATCATTGATACCATGTGGCAGACAGGGCAGACTTCCCACGATGTCGTTCCGGATGGCAAAGGCAACACCAGCGTCGCGTCACCCTGCCTTTGGCCGGCCGCTCCAGAAGAATGTGTAGCCGGCACGCACTTCCTCCAGTTGACCCTGCTCAGAGAATCGGGTCTCGCTGAGAGCAGCAATGTCCACCTTGTAACTCGCCAGTTCCCGAACGACTAGTGCCGTCCTCCGTTCTGGCCGGTTGCTCCTAGGATTGTCTAAAAGGGAACGAATATTCCAGGCTGCTAGTGAGTGGACTCACCCGAGCAGCCTAGAGGGTATGGCGAGGGGGGGCATTGTTGTTTGTTTGAGTTTTACAACCGCGTATTTTGCTATCTACGAGCCGCGGCCGGCTGCAGAAGACGTGATAACCAGCATTTTTCTAGGGCACCTTTTTAACCCCTTCCTCCGCGAGGAGGCAAGCAATGCTGTCCTTAAATAGGGCTGCTTGGACATCCCAGGCGGCTCCAAACTCCAGTATGGGTCACGGTTTTGTTTTAGTGGGAGAACGACCCGGGTTAGCCTGGGCCGCCTACAGGGCTGCTGTGGAAAGCGATGCAAGTACTGTACTTCAACAGCAACCACCCAATAATACACAAGCGCAGTTACGTAAGGACGCTATATCGGCATGTTGAGATGCATTGCAGTGAACCGGAAGACAAGGTTGCCGAATTATAATATCTTCAACGAGTGTTCAGAGAAAATGGCTACCAACGCAACTTCGTCAGCCAGTGCATGCGCAAACCGGATGAACGACAAAATCGCACTGAACCTGAATATTGGTGTGCGATTCTATAAGTCAAAAACGTAACGGAGGCCATCAGCAGCCTTCTCGTGCCACTTGGAGTTGAAGTCGCACACAGACCGGAGGCCACCATTCGTCGTCAGGTAATGACACCAAAGGACACACTGCCGTAGCAAGAAACATCTGGAGTTATCGGATCTGGTGCAGTTGTGGGCAAAGCAACTACGTCAAGAAACTGGAAGACTGCTTCCGACGCGAATTTTCAAACACGCGGCAGCAGTGCTGCGAAATGACGCCAATTCTTAAGTCGCGGCTCATTCGGTGAGAACCGGCTACAAATCCGATTTCGATGAAGCCGAAATTCTCGCAGGAGGTGATAATCGCGTGAGCCGCGAGTTACTTGCCGGCATGCCGGCCATCAAACGCACTAGAGTGCCGTCGTCATTGTTGCAGAGGGAGGCTTTAATTGCCGTTGGCATGCCGTAGCATAGCGACTGCATCCTATAAATATTGCACTTCGCTGTGCACCAATTACCTGTATCTGAGACTGTCTCTGGTGATAAGTTCGAGATGGAATCTGAAACTTCAGGCGAATAAAGCTCTCGTCCCGGGTATCGCATCTACTTCTTCTCACAAACCAAGCAAGGATCACTGACGCAAGTTTCGAGGTGACTGCGCAGGGTTCAGAACGCCGGCACCAAATCGATACATCGATTGATTGAGTTCTCATCCGTTGACCAGCTATCAATCAATTCTCGGCATGGACGTATACCTTCACAGCAGCGCGCAGTTGAACTCATGACCTATTTTGTAGGTCTGGGTAGAAACTTGCGATACTTCGTCACCTATTCACACTGCTAACTTATGCTCATGTATGCTGTCAAGATACTCGTCCACGCCGGAAACAAAGGCAGCCTAGAATTAATCGCAGCCTGATCTACGGAATAGATGTATCCATGTAGCGCTGGCGTACAGAGCCTTGCGCAGTTACCTCCAGACTTGCGTCAATGATCATTGATTGGGTTGTACGCCCTGTAAGTTTCGCATTTTTTTGCTGCTGCTATCATCTCTGACGATGGACGAAATTAAATGCTCAGAAAAATATATCAACTGTTCCAGTGCTCGAACAGACGTCACCTCTGCTCATGCAATCACCTGGAACTCGAAGTTTTGCATTCATTCGTGGAGTAAACTTTTGTGACAAAATTGTATTCGTATTTATCTTTTTCCTTGCCCGCATACCCTGACTCCTTTACGCCCTTTCGCTTAAGGTTGCTGACCTCGGCTTCGGTTTTCGCAATCCCACACATTCCAAGTGCCAGTATAGTTATCACAATCACTATTCTGTCCTCACTCGGGGTATCAACACAGGCTGCCTCCCTTCTCTATGCAGTAGACTGGTTTCTGTAAGTTTAAAACCACAGTGCTACTCTCCGCCCCTTTTTAGCTCCTTTCTTAAAAGTATTCTAATCAATTTCAAAAATTTCAAAATAAGTGGGACTATAAGTGTTTATTATATATGGGCCGAATTTGCAAAATCCGAGAATGTGTGAAAAACTCTGCCGATATGTGATGTATGGAGTGCCTGGTCAAATAATTTAAAGATGCATGCAGATTGTGGTTTCTATATTCCGCAATAGGCGTTGGTAACCTTCTCCTACAACCTGTGAATAAATTCTAATGGAAAGACCTTTCGCCAGAAATACATGTGGATTTGACCTATCGAATAGCTACAAAAATGGCACATACAGTCATCCTCATATAGCAAAGACGAAGTCCACCGATTTCTGGGAGTGCTCTCTTCCAAACAAAGATATGTTTACATGCGAAATGAGAGTATACTGCATCGGATTCGCTGCACTGTCGCCAGCTTCCTACCATATTTCTGTCCTTGTTGGCCGTGACGCGATAGCTGGAGATTGGATTGGCCATGGTGGTTGGCTCAGCATTTCTTTCGGTCCCCATTTGCTGTAGCAGGTTTTTTGTGTCACTCCACACCAGACTTAATTTCATAACACTCAGAAAGTTATATCCCTGGAGGCATATTAAAAAGACACGTGGAGGTATATCGCTGCAGCCGGACAGTATCTTAAGGGGCAATTAAACCTTACCATCGACTAACTCCCGTGCTGTGATTTCTAAATGCCCCGATTGTTCAAACACGTATGAGAGAGAGAGAGAGAGCGATTTATGCTTTATTTCAAAAGTTGCATTCCAAAATTTGCAGCAAAATTCCTCCCATTCACTGAAGATAAAAATCGGTAAGCCAAGCAGATAACACCGAAAGATGACAATAGATACATACTTGCCAGAAACTGCGACCGTCGACATCATGAAGAATGGGCAGGGAATGAGTCGCAAAATGTAGGCCAGATTTGACTTCCTTCGAAACGATTCTTGCGTCGTGTGCAGATGGCATCATTATTGTAGTTTACATAAACAAAGAGGGCTGAAATAAGTATAAAACGAGCAAAAATGGGCCAACCGATGTAAATCTAAAAAGACTCTCATGTAAATTAGAGAAAAGAAGAGCATGACAGCTCAAGTTCAAAAGCGGACAATATGTTCAGTTATTACCGTTTCTATTGTCTTTTAAGATTATACCAGCTAAAGATAACTGAAAATTCCAATTGACCAGGGCATAGAGCGTATTTAAATCATTATAATGATTTGAATGTAAGGATGCCTTCTATGGCCGCCTGGGTAGGACACGGGAATAAGAACATGTGGCTTTGCACCGAATGCAGGGGCAATTAGGCTTTGAATAAAGGTGAGGGTTAGGGCCAAGGTCAAAGGTAGGGTTAGTTTCATAAGTATGCCAGGATTAAGGTTTGGGTTGATGTTAACTATAGGATTGAAGTTTAGGGTAGGGATAGGGTTAAGAGTAAGGTAACAGTTTAAGTGCTAGAGTTAGTATAAGCGTTAAGACACGGGAACATTTACCCTGCCTTAAATTTATCGTAATGCCACCTATTTTAAGTGGGCGGGTCGGTTCCCATTCCTGTGTGCTGTTTAGGCGGCCATTTAGGGCATCCTTACCGATTCGAAAAAAAGGAGTAACTTGTAAGGCTGGCAGTCCGTCTCCTCATTACGGTGTTAAGTCTCAGATGGAGAGCCCTTGTGACATCTAGGAGATGAACGAGCTTACGGTAAGCCTGAGCAAGACCCTTGCTGTTCAAGTTGTAGAAGGAATTTTCTCTTTTCCTTCAAGTTTCTGTCTTGTCTTTTGGCCAGCCTTTGCTTACGCCGATCAACTTAAGGTGACCACATGATGTTGGAGTGTGCGTTCACGGGAAGCTTTAGGAAATGTTGCAGTGCTCAAGTTGTGTAGAGGCATGGACTGAGGATCTCGGAAACATAGAATGCATTGACCTGCTACTGCCCAGCAAAGAAGACCTGTTAACTGGGATTTTTGGTAAAAAGCGGTCAGACTATCGATGGGTTTCCCGAACACTAAAAAAGATTAAAATTTCCACGAACTTTGGTTGACAGCATGATGCGATGTTGGGTATAAAGGACGCATTGTGAACTAGCTGGTGACTTTCGGCCACCTGGGTTGCGTCATCATTATCACTACCGCCTATAAGAGGGATTTTAATATGAACATTTCTACTTCAATTCTTCCAAGTCTTTATGTGTGCCGACTCTCCATCTGATCTCTTTCCCTGTGTGACTGAACGTTGCGGGCTATGCTAAAGAAGAAAATGCGATCGCAGGAAGATGATTTTTCTTGGCCTGACGTTTCAGATGCTGGCTTGAACTCTTCATCACAGACGTTAGCAGATAAGGGTGATGAGGGCGCCAGGGGTGCAGTATTTATATGACGCGGTTGCCCGGCAGCCGCGTGCCTAATCTAAGCGGCAGATCCCGCAAGCATCGCTAGTGGTCGTGTATCAAGTTATGATTGCTCGTTTGTCCATGTCCGAGACTTTACTGGTCGAAGCTTCGCCACCGTTCCGATTATTAGCGTGATTATGACTCGGCAGCGTGGCTCACTGTCACTGGAACCTTTGGCAACATGCGTCCTCCCCGCGTGGCTAATTATTCTCTCTAGGCAACATCTCAACACAGAATATGGAACCGTGAGGTCCGTGGGCTTTTTAATTGACTGCGGGCTACAGAATCAAGACTCAAACCGTTGGTGGCTCACGAGTTTGTCAGTTCTTGTGCGAATGTCGGTCTTGTCAAACTTCAAGGTGTAGCCGGGTCCTGTTGCATGAGTCGTGACCTAAGACTTAAAGTCCCTCCTCCTCAGTGCTAACGCACTCTATTTTTGCCTTGGGGGGTCAAATAGGTCATATTCCCTACCTCCAACAGTCGATGTCCGGAGGGGTAATACATGTTCAGGTGTGACCAACGCACACCCTATTTTTTCACCAAAAGGGTAGAAAGAGGAGTCATGCTACACAGTTTTATGTAGGATGAATAAGGCCCGGATCCAAAAACTGCAATTGGATACATCCTTTGCCATTAATTTCAGGAGGTTAGAGATAGAGTTAGAGTTACAAGAATTTTTAAGCTTATAGTTAGGTGAGCTCCGTAAGTGATTGGTGCGTGCCCTTCTACTCTTGCTTATATTCCAGATTGATACCGACAGGACCGTGAGCCCGTGCCGCAGTGGGTTAGAACATTGGATTTCTAACGAACAGGCCGCGGGTTCGAGTCTCAATTGGCAATGAAACTGGGCATGGGTACGGCTGGCTGATGGCGGCTAATAAACCAGAAATGGCCATTCCAGTCTCCCCTATCTTTCTCGGTTATGTCTTTCTGCCTATAGGAAGACCATGGAACAAGGCGCCAGGCCACATGCAGTATTACGGGTGTCCATAGTCCGAAGTTTAACATTAAAACCAGCTTGAACGTCGCATGAGTCATTCCTAGATCCGGGAACAATCATTTCCATGGCCTACAGTTGGGTTAGGACAGATGACAGCGTTTCGACCTCAAAATAAAGTTACCATTCCTTGTTTCAATTCCCCGTTTTTATGTTACACTTTAACCCCAAGCTTACACAATTAGCATTTTCTCTAGTTAGAAGCCCAGCATGGTACTAAGTCTCATTTGGAATCAGAAAAGTTAATAATCTTCAGAGCAAGTGCGTAACTTATGAGGCTAACTTTGTTCTTTTAACAAAAACCACTGAATTTGATTGGATTGCTCTTTTTGACCATGTCTGGATCCACTGTCTAACCTCGAAGGAACCATTTACTTAATTTTTTAGCGACCGTATTCGAGCATCCACAGTTATAATATCAACGATGATATCCACCGCCATCATTGATAGACATGCAAAGAAACACAAGAGAGGGAACAGAGAGACGGATGAAGAGGCGAATGACCAGGAAGATGCCGCCGAAAATGGCTGCGTTGGCATTGGCTCCTCAGTCGGAAACAATAGCACTTTAAACCGTTAGCTTCAATTCAAAAACCGGGTGTGAAAATACTCAGAACCAAGCATTTTATGAAAAAATTATGGATTTTTGCGTGTGCCTCAGCTGAAATGTAATCGCTTCGAGAGTTTTTCGCGGTTTTTGTCGCTACATTTTTATTCTCGCCTCGTTTGGCTTTAGTTGCTCGCAGATGACGATGAATGTGCTCAGTGACGTTTTCTAAAAGCGAGCCTGCTCGTGTACGAATAATTAAAACTACCCAGAATGAGGCATTTGTTGATGTGTCAATTTAAAAGAAAAACCAAATTTAGCTCCCAGCAATTAGAAGGTAAATCAACTGGCTGCTTTAACGATGACATTTTATAAGCTGTGGGATCCCTACTGATTCCTGACGGTTTTTGGCCATATTTGGCGAATATTGGGTTAAAAGGTTAACCGTTTTCTAATTGGTGCAAGGGCTTTGGTAAGACAGTGGCTTTGAACGCATAATTTTCGATTTTATAAACCTGGTTGTTAATAGGGTTTCCAGCTCTGAGATATTCCAGTTTCTTCAGACTTCCTGAGTTTAAGTTGCTATCACAGCACCTTGGCAGACTGGTGATTCGTTTCCATCTCGTACTCGCCCCTTTTCAGTGGTATGAGACAAAGGAGTTGAGCTTATGGTAGCTCTACATATGCTCATATGCTGCGACTGGGTTCTGAAAGTTGAGGCTTCATTTAGGAAGCAAAATGAAGGGTGCAGTTCGAGCAGTACGGTTCTATCGAAGAAACTGCCCAGGTAAATCAACCAAATATCTCGCTGACTAGAGGTGCAAACCTCAACTGGGCATAAAAGCTTGTCTTTTTCTGATACTAGTTTTCTTATACCTCTTATGTATGGGTTCCACATTAACAGAGAGGACATCCAGATACACTTTTGCCATACAAGCCTTTCCGATACTAGATGTGAAGTAGAGCAAACTCTGGATTGTCTAAAAAAGTCCCTGGTCACCCGTGTTTATTCCAATCAATCTAGGCTACAACTATGCATCGAATGTGGAGTAATTTGATATTTGGTACGGTTGATAAACTTCCTAAGCGTGACTTTGTAGATCATGTATCAATGACCTCTGGTAAGATCAAAAAAACTTGGTTTTCCTGATTACCACGCATTTAGGCAATGGCTAGAAAATGTGATGAAAATAAAAGGACATATTAAAAAATGCAAGAAGGCAGGAGTGGGTCAACTTGCCAATGGGCGAATCGAGCAAAACGAAGTCTTTTAAAATGCGGCCTCCAGCAAAATTTGAACCGATATTCAAGCGCCTCTTTCCACCTGCATACAAAAGCATAAATTGTCCGATAAGAACGACGTTTCACCTGGCATTCGTTTGGGTACTCAGGCCAGATGTGGTTACCTTGGGAAAGCCTTTCTTGTAATGCCCGTTATGAAAAACAAGTTTTAGGTAAACATAAAATATGGGTGTGCATTGCTTATATAACCCCTGTTCTCCCACCAAGACACTAGAATAGTAACCCCCAATACATGCTGTCTTGCGTTCCGTGACCCCAGCACTAACTCTAACCCCGAGTTCCCCGGAATTTCGTG
Organism: Schistocephalus solidus; assembly: GCA_017591395.1. Classification (NCBI taxonomy): domain Eukaryota; kingdom Metazoa; phylum Platyhelminthes; class Cestoda; order Diphyllobothriidea; family Diphyllobothriidae; genus Schistocephalus; species Schistocephalus solidus. The sequence goes on along the minus strand of WEDG01001925.1, from coordinate 51,121 downwards.
CAGAGTCGTCTGTCAAATGGGTTTTTCCTGTGCCCCCGTCCTCCTGGGGTCCCATATAAGCAAACCATCGTAAAATTAGTTTGGAAGAAAATAAAAGTGGCAGCCCAAAGCATTGTAGAAACCATATGCAAACTTTGGAGTTTTTCAGCACAGAAGCAAAACATTAAGCTATCTACTATAATAACAAAATACCCCTAGAGATTTGTCTCTTTCAAACCTAATGCCTTTTTAACGGCTAACGGTGCCATTCGTGGTTCCTGAAAGACAGTTGTGGGTTTGAAGTATGCTGTACCCAAGTCGACTTCCCCAGATACCAACATATTCAGTCACATTCAAGCAATTAATATTTCGACCCCACTTTTGGGCTGGCAGCAGGCAGTATCTTTTTATCTCAATTAGGATTCGAGTGACTGCTTTACTCCCGTGAAGACATCCAGGCTTGCCTCCTCCTTAGGAATTTTTGCACAGTCCACCAAACTCAAGTCGTTCTCAATTTTTGCCCCCAAAAATAAGAGAGTACTTTGTATCCTTTGGTGTGAGCCTGTTCAAACTGACATTCTTTGTTGCTCAGTTTTCCAGTAAGGAGAAGTGTGAAGAAGCTGTCTCACATGGATATTTCATTAGACCGTGCTCTAACCACTCACCTAGTAGAATTAAAGGTAGACTAGCAAATGCAAGATCTTGGTTGCAACGAGGTAAGCCAGGTTCTTTTCCGTCAGAGACAACTTTCCTGCCAAAGTAGCACCTGTGACCTACTGTTCGCGTGTCTCACGGACTGAGTCCAGTTTCCAGGTCAACGGCATGATCCGGTGGAAAGTTTATCGGTGCTGTCGTTCTCAGACGTGTCTAGAGCATTTTTTTCACAAACACTGCAGCCTTAGTAAGTGTACAGTAAAGCAAAGAGGGTTAAAAACTTAAAATACTAGCTGACCATAGTGTAAACAAAATTCACATATGAACGATAAAATGCACGCTCGTACATGTGGCTGCTCGCTAATCTGCCTGTGATTGTAAAGTCAATTTCTCCACCGTTCATTCTTCAGGACCTTAAGGCATTTGCATATCGACAGTATAGGTATGCTAATCAGCAGCTCCTAGAGGCTTTGCGCTGTAAGCATTTAACAAAATGTCAAAATCTCCCGTAAGTCTTTTTTGACGTAAATACGGGATGGAATAAAGGCTCTGGGCTTTGCCTTGGAACTTTGTACGAGGATCCTCGAGGGCGGGCACATTGAGATGAGTATAAGACAGTCCAGGGGTAATACCGAAAAAGACTACAATGGCTATGTCTTTCTTGCCAATCCTCGGAAGCCAGTCATATCCCAGCGCCAAGGAGGCAATAACTGCGATTTTAAGTCGCAGGTATCACCGATAATTTTAGCTTCGGCTTTGTGTCCTTGATTGTTTTCATGACCAGGCCTTTAGTTTCCCTGGTCCGACTTTATGACTCAATATAATTATGTTGTCCTGCTACCTTGGCAACCTATTCTTGGGCCCTCACCAGCGGGCACATAACAAAGAGCACTCAGTAACTGGAATGCTCATTTCTGACTTCCTTATCATTATCAGCTACTAATCTCCAGACATAATTAAAACCCACAAAGCATTCACAATTTCCGTGGTATTTTGAAGGTTGTTTCAAACGCGAATGTCTAGTCTATTTACTTGATCCAACAATGTTCGCTAACTCATTTTTACATATTTTACGATCAAATTTCATATGTAGTAAGTATTTTAATGAATTTTGGTAGTATATTACATAACTGGATTCAACCTGCTGTCCATTTATCTAGATAATTCTTTAATGAAATTAGCATAGAAACTAACCGTTGCACTTTCATTTGAATGACTTTTGATGTTCATGTACTTTCGGCCAACAGCTGGACAGCAGCTGCTAGCAGTCTTGCTGAAGATGAAATGTTCAAGTTAAAATGGAATTTTCGGTTTCCCAATCACCCCCGACAGTGAAAATTTGTCAAAGAACGCGGATGCCATAGAGGCAAGATATTGAGGCACCCTCCACCTATGTCCTATCTTTTTGATGATAGCTGTTAATTATCAAACTTCCAAGAGCACAAAATTATCACCCGGCAAGACGCTCAAAAAGATGTAATGCAGAGTTGCCACTTTACTAACTGAGATACTCCTTCCGCAACTGAGGTCAAGGGCAGACGCCAAACATTATGACGCTCAGGTCTGGTTCCGCGTAGGAGGGGAAGATGGTTATCAGTACAGCAGTGCAGTTTACTAGAATGCCTGAAGAATTTCACCAGAGCAGATTGGTAATCAAACCCGGGACACACGCTGTGTCCGCTGAGCGGAGAGGCATCACGTGATAGCATCACGTGATAGCCTACACCAGCCTTAGCAGTCGACTTAGAGGGTTGTCATTGGCCGGACGCGATGACGGCCTCACACAGTGGCTGCTTAGCCCAACCAGATGAACAACCCGTGGTTACCGGGACCATGTAAACACGCCGTAGACACATACAGCTGACGCCGGAAGTAAAATCACTAAAATACCCTGTTGCGGAAGATTCCGAACCTGCTAGGCAGCCGACTTCATCACACAGAGAGTTCGCTTTCACCTTCACCGTTTATCATGTTTGCTTGTTTCATACACCACGAGTGCTCCATAAAAACCTTATCATACCACTCTAGTAGCCCTGGGAACGTTAAATTAGGAGCCAAGCCATCTCGCATGTGACTCTTTGTGTGGTAGGAGACCACGCATATTACTAATTTTCAGTCAATTATATTATTAAAATTATTCAACCATAGAGAGAAGCGGTTACTTCCTGCTGCTACTGCTGCTTTTTGGGATACCACTTTCCATCCCAACCACAGCCGAAAGCTTCAGCAAGTAAGCTTACTGTCGGAAGCCATCCCGGACGTCAATTTGGGGGATAACAGTTTAGAAAATATGTACTTTGCTGCCTATGCCATGTATTCCTTCAGTCTCTCATGATCGGTACGCATTCTGTCAGTTGACCACTATTCTGTTTCAATATTTTAGAGACCGTCTGCGGTGCGTCACGGCGATTATCTCAAATATGTACACGGTAGCCATTATCGATCACCACCAAAAGAATCGGAAGAAGAAATTGGCAAGTGAAACAGCCCCTTCGATCCACTCCTTCCAATACATTAATGATATCTAGCTCGCCCAGGAAGGTGTGCTCAAATAATGCACCGCAGCAACAAGAGCATCCGTAAGCTGCGACCAGACAACAGGCCAGTAACACTTTCCTCCGTTTGTATCCCAGTACCGGGGACCCGTATACGCCTCGCATAGTGACTCTTACTCAGCTATCTACTTGCAAGTGAACTGTGTTGATATTTTTTTCTGACCTGAATAAAACTTCAAATGGATAAACAGCTTGCAGTTTTTGATAACACTCAAATCGATCGGGCGTGACCCCGTCCGCGGTGATCGTTCTCACTGGGGTCACGAAGCGCATGAAGCAAAATTAACCGTGTATCATACTCGAGTATCTTGCCGGCAGCACAGAAAACCTTTTTAGAGTGATTAAGGTCATCCGCAGGCTCTATCTTGGTAAGAATAGAATGAGCGACCACGCTCAGGAAACAAAGGATAGGTCAGTGTGTAATACTACATATAAATGTAATCCTAACTTTATCCATTGTGCTGGTTAGTATTAGTCTTTGTTGCTAGGTTAGTAGGGTCATGTAATATTTCGTTGACGGTTGGAGGATCGAAGTATTGGGTCAGAGGGCAACTTTCCAAGTGGCTGTGGTCGTTTCAAAACGCATCCGTTTTGCTTTGCTACTGAAAGATCGCACAGATTGGGCCTCATTCTTACTCCCCTCAAGGGTGCGATCAAAAGTGTGTCAGGTCAGCTAGGCATGACATCGTGCATATGGGTCGGCCTGAGGTAAAGCCACCGGATCTTGCAATTCGCACACTTTTCGGGGCGACAATCACTTGTGCGACACTAGTAACCTAACAACGAACGCTGACCCTAATTAAAATGATGGGTAGACTTAGGATTAGGTTGGCACTCTCTTTTTCTCCATTAAGCCCAATCCGTAAAAAGCCTATTATCACCGGTCCCGTATTGCTCGCTAACTTATCCTTTTCTCCCTGAGTTGGGTCACATATTACGTTCCTGCCTCTTCTTTTTTTAATCACGAAGGCTCTACTATTCCAATATGATTTAGGATCTGCCAGTGTTGTGACCGACCGCTAACTAGGCTCAATGGCTCAGTGAAGTTTGTTTTCTTACGTGCCAAGCGAAAAATGTCGGTATTCTATTCGCTTTCAACAGACTACTTCCGTTCATTGTCAGCGATGTTGAATTTAACATAAAATTAACTTAGGACTAAGTGAGAAAGAATGATGAAATTCGTGTGGAATAAGTTTTCTAAATCTTTGTGTTGTATTAGGTTCCAAGACTACAGCTAGTAGAAAAGCTGCCTATCATGGTAACTAGGAGTAGTTTTGATCATGAAGAGCGTATTTTTAATAGCAGTGAGAGGTTTTCTGCTCAGAGCTGGCGGTTCTGATGCTACATGTGTGGCGGTTAAGAGGGATATGTGGGCAATGTGCCTTCGCTGGGTGCTACGTCTCCCAAACGTCTACCCTTCGGGTCCTTAGGTGTTGGCGTCGATAAGTCACGATCGGATGTACTCCTAAATATGCCCATTATCATCGCAATATCTGCTATTTGCAGATTTTTGTGTTCCACCCGCCCTGGTCCAGATGCATGTGCTAGGTTTTCAGCTGAGTCTCCCTGCACAGCATCATTCTTTCAGCCGATAGCACCAGTATGCGGTCTTGATCCAGGGCCGTGAACTATTGGAACCGAAATTGACAGACATTTTGTGACCAAGAGGGAGTTTAAAAGGCATTCACGTAGCTTTCTATTCCTAAACCTGAACTAATCATGCGGGTAGGTGTTTCTGGTACCTGGTTGCTGAGAGCAAACGCAGGAGTTTTCCATATAGCTGTATTTTTGTGGCGCAAATGGAGATCGGTCTGGTAATTCAGAAGTTGATGCCTGGTTGCGTAAGCACGATTGGTGCTTTTACAGCTGGGTTTTAGCCTTGAAACCTGTAGTTTTCTTTTCAGTTGGTTATTTGGCTCTCCGTCCACGTCACCAGTTTAAACCTTCAAATGGATAAGTAAATGGTAGCAGGCACGCTCACCGATCGCGTTACGGGTCTCCTTCGTTCCCTTGTGCCTTGGGGCGCACGCTTTAGCTCTGTCAGCTGCTGCACAGTGGCTGGTGATAGACAGGTAGACAGGGCAACGAGCCTGCGGCTCAAGGGTTAGGGCGTTGGACATTTAACCAACGTATCACGAGTTCGAACCTTAGAGATGGTAAAAGCTGGAGTTAAGTATGACTGGCTGATGACGACCACTAAGCCGGAAACGACCATTTCAGTCCCTGTTGTCTTTGGAGGCAGTCATTCAGATTATTCAAAAGCGTCCTCGGTCATGATTGGTCAATAAAAATTCCCTCCAAAGTATTTTACCTACCAGCAGGCTCGAGTTTTGACCTTCTTATCGCGACACAGTCATTCGCTCGCGTCATACTCCAGAAACATACTCACTACAAACACAGGCATATCCCACCGATTGCGCTACATGCTGTTCGCACATGGCAGTCGGCTTCTCCGTGGACACCGTTTCTTCCTTGTTTGGTTTCTAATTGAAGCCCAGGCCTGAACATTAGCCGGTAATTTACTAGGTAATTAATGAACGCATTTTCTGAGTACGGCAAACCGGCGTCGATCCGCTCAGGTATATGACTCCTATTTATTGACTGTTCGTGGGTATTGCACAGAGGGTGATCCGATTGGACGCATCTATTTTTGACAATAGCAAAGGCGCCATCTCATGTCCCAGAGTGCTACAAGTCACAAAATTAACAGCCTACTACGCAGATGCACACTTTATTTGTTTAAGCAAATCATGTGCGTGGTTAATAATAAGAATCCGAAATATCTATGCATAACTTTAGTCAAAAAGACCCTTGAATCCGTTTTCTTACAAACTGAAGCCCTTAGAACGATAACTTAATAAACTGGTGCCCAAAGTACGAAACTCGCAATATCCTCACCGCCGGGACTGTATATTTGGCTTAAACATCTAGTTCTGCTCTGCATGCAGCAATAGCGCTTTCTTCGCTCTGAAGGGCAGTCGATAGCGTCGTCAAAAAGTCGGAACTTGTGGGCACATGAGAGGGCAACGTCGTGAACATATAAAGTTGTCGGTCAGAAGAGAAAATGTCAGTGACAAAAACTTGGCAATAAGTTCAAGAAGGTAAAAAGGCGAAAGTCAACCCTTCAAGGTCAAAGTTTTCGCATTTCGTCCTCGAGCGTATACATTAGCACTTTGAGATTTTTCAGGTCATTCAATAAAACCTTAGATCGGCTCGACGTTTGTCGAACATTCTCAAGGATCCTTAAGTCGACGTTGTCCAGAGAGTTCGCACGGGAGTCCGAATTCTTAGCACAGCACAAGGTCATCTTGGGAAAAGACAAAAACTGTAGTCATTGGGCCATCACAATGAAGGGACTTTTAAAATCAATACAGATGCATATGGGATGTCTAGTTACTGAATCAGACTGGTCAGGCAATGGCACAAAAGCGACAGATTGACTATGTGGAGCAGAAATGTAAAATGCAAAGCTGAGAAGGTGGAAGGTCAGTTTGTTTGGTTTGAACAGATAGTTTTGAGTGTACATGAGGGGTATGGTAACAGCAAAGAAAAGTGGAGAATTGCTGGATAGGCACATAGCTTCACTGTGCAATAAGTCTATCTCTCTAATAGAGGACTGATTTTTTCGTCGACTGCCAACTTCCAAGCCAGAACTTGTAGAATGATTGACAGATTTGAACGCGTCAGATATATAACACTAAGGAATGCGCTGATTTTTCATGAGGTATCATAATGTCGGCCTCGCTCTCTCCTCCTTCTACGAGCGCGAGTCGAGTTTACGAGCCTATCATTCTACTGGTGACGAGACTTAGCGCAGTGGCTGACATCGCGTGAGCCTCCATCTGAAATGCACCACACGAATACAAGGACGTACTTAAGGACACAAGTAAACGCCGCGCAACCTGACTAAAGCATACAATGAACAATTTTGGCTTGGCATAACACACCAACGGACCAGCATTTTTAGCAGCCATGTAGTGACCCTAATCCAGGCGCATGTTACAAATCTACGCGTTAGTTCGACCGTCGTAATCTGACGCTGACCATCGTATGTTCCACAGTTAGTTTTAAGTGATTTTGGACTTGCACTGCATCTACTGCACTCTCTTTTCTCTTACCCGCCTGTGCCCGGTGTCAAGACAGGGTAAAGAAGACCAGAGGCGGGGTCGGACGCAGATTAATCATATCCCATGGAGTGGGAGAGCCATAAAAGTCAAAAGTGGCGGAGTTCGGCATGAGCCGGCACCTACGCGTACCCATGTTAGGTACGCCCCCTCCCCATGTTCGGCATTTTTTACATCTAAAATCAGCCTGCCGCAACCTGAGCTGGCCTCCGTGTTGGTCCACCGTATCTATCACACGGCCCATTTAGTGGGCACTAAACTGCGTGAGTACTTCCACGTGCGCACTAGTGGCCGTCTGGTTCTCGGCCAAGCACGGCTGTTCAAACCGGTCAGTGATCGTCAAGGCCGGCTTGGCCGCCCTCATTGAAGGCACTGTGACAACTCTCCCACTCTCTGACCCTTGAGAGGCCGCTTTTGCGGCTCCAGAAGTGCTCTCGTCCAGGCTGCCGACGTTTACCAAACTTTTCTCCAACAGAATCCTCCCGATAGGCGTCCCACTTCTTCTCCTTTTATACGGACCCGAGCCTGAAGGTCGCAGTGCCTTTCTAATGCCTTAAGCTGTCGTGATAAGCCTACCGTTACACTCGTCTTAGAATTAAAAATGTGAACAATCCGGATGCCAATCAACCATGCCGACAAAGACAAGGGAGACTGAAATGGACATTTCTTGCCAGCCAGCCAGCCATATTCAACCTCAGGTGTTGCGGCACCTAAGGGTCGAACTCGGGAACTTTTTTTCGGTAATGTCATTCCACCTATATCACTAGCTGCTACGGCTGCTGGCAGGCTCTAGAGTGAGCTTAAAGGCACAACGGGACGCATGAGTTCCGTAGCCGATCGGTGAGCGCCTATCTACCATTAGCTGGAGTGAATGATAATAATTAGGTAATCAACTTGGAAATAAATGAACGTGAATCTACTTGGTGGTTTTGCCACAGTTATAGTGCTTAGTGCAAAGTCACCGACTTTTAACTGGTCATGTTTGACCCTTTCAGTACATCACAGAGTTTTTACAAGGCAAGGACCCTGAATCTAGCGCAATGTCCTTTTTCTGAGTTTTTCCCATTCACTATTTCAGTTCGCCAGTCGAGAACGACAATGTCCACAGTGGGCGCAGGATGATGACTCACCCGTGAATTAGTCTGAAGTGGTAGCAGACTTGCGCAGCATCTGTGCAATCTCGCCTTCCACACCCATCTGGGCTCGGTGGAAAGACGAAGTCAGGACGAGCGGAGGCGGGATCGACTGCAGTGGCTAAACAGCCCGTCTACGCACAACTTTTTAGATGGTGGGAGGCTGAGTCGTCGAAAAATCCCGAATCACTCTTTATCGGGTTGTGAGTCTACAAAATCTCATGTGTCTGCCATACATTACGCGGTGGCCAAGGAAACGCCGGAAGTTGAGTTGCCCGCGCAGATACGATCATCTTCTAAGATATACGGTGACATGGACCAACCTGTAGGAACTTTTTCTCCACATCTTTGAGCTTCTTGCGCAGACCATTTAAGTCCGTCTGGTACCCCTCCACCTCCAGCTGCCGCCGACGTTCCAGATCCCGGTAGCGCTGTCTGCTCAGTCGGAGCTGGCTGTTCAGTCTTTCTGTACTCTCCTTATATGCCTGCTTGGAAACGTTACCCTCCTCACGCAGTTGCATAATTTGGTCTTCCATTTGCAGTACCTATAAAGAATGGAAGGCTAAGAATGCAGAATGGACCGGCATTTTGGTTTGGCTTCCTTAGGTTTGCCAGCTGGTGACTCTCCAACCCTAGACAGTGCATATATTCAGCATCCGAAGTTGAGTCGGCGGATATATGGTGCTTTAAGGCTCATACAGAGCTTTGGTCGGCATCTCTTTTATACATTCTGCGAGCAGCATAGGTGTCAAATTAGTCAGTGGTGGATTTCGGTCTCGTACTTGTCACACATATTCAACTACTGACTAGCCTTCCATTGCGGATGCGAAGATCTGTAACCGAAAAATATTACCAAGTAATGTTACTAGCCTTCAGCCCAAAATGTCATGGGAACTGTCGTCAGAATAGAGATGATTAAAACTGCTGCCGACGTAAGTGAAGGGGAAGAGACGTTGTCTTTCAAGATGATAGGGTTTTTAGGAGAAGAAAATTCATAAGTTGAGTGACAGGCAACTTGTTCTAGATTATGGGACGCAGCGAGCGAATATTTTTCATCTTTTAATCCAACGTGTTCTCAGTCATGGTGAATGAAAGTTGGCGCTTACACCGACGTTGCGCTTTTGGGGTCCCCACGAAGCGCAAACCCACGGAGAAATGCCAGTTGTGCAGGCCATGAAGCTGTGGCCTATTTCTTGGCAACATAGTAGCCTTTCTGCGGTGTGTTGCTGATACCTTTAAGCTTTTACCTCTCATCGTCCGCTTATAAAACACACAGGCCCCCTAGTGTAAATGGTACTTTTGGAAAGATAACGAAATAGAAGGAACTTTCAGATAGAGACAAGGGAGACTAGGATAACGAAAGAATGCAAGATTGAGGCTCAGGTGTTGCAAACCTTGGTTTCAGTAAGGCTGGCTGCTACCCATTAAGAAGCCAGAAACAGCCATCCTAGTCTCCCCCTTCTTTGTCGGCAATCTCCTTCTGCACTTAGTAGAAGCCACTGTGCGCATGCCTTTGGGGCTTTAGATTGGGCTCGTAAGCTTAAAGTAACGAGCATATCCCGTAATCCGATAACAAAGTTGATCAACTACACGAACTAACCTTGCGAATTTGATCGATAGATTTAAAATGCCACCATATGATAAGCAGAGTTCGATTCAGCTCGAGGACTAACAGCCGTCATATGAATCGCACAGCCTGACAGAGTTAGCGTAATGAACGCAAAATATACCGAACAGAAACAGCCTAGCAAAGAAAAAATAAGTCAAATTATGGTTACGTTGACAGCCGGAATAGCTGAAACGCACTACAAAACAGTAGAGCCACCGAGCGGTTAGTGGACACGGTCATGCATGCTGAAAAAAAGAAGGCGAAAGAGACGTTAGTGCTTACTCACCTGCTCCCGATACATGTCGGCGAGGTTCTGTTGCTGGCCGAGTTGAAACTCTAGGTTGTTAATGAGCTTCTGGTGTTTGCAGTCGCATCCAGGTGTCTGATCCGGAGGACTAATATTACCAACCAGGGCCCTTTCGCGGAGTTGATTGCCCCTACTCAGTTTTCGGCAGTCACTAGCGGCTTGCAACCCACTACGTCTGGCTGAAATGCAAGATGGCAAAAAGAGCGAAAGTAGAACAGAGGCAGGAAGGTTGGTTGAGGCTGAATGTGTACAGACACTGTCGTATACGTGCATGCTTTCAGCTAAAGCCGGTTCCAACGAAGGCACACTTCACACTTTTGGAAAAAAATATTTAAATTTAATATCCTTTTCTACCATCTGCCTCCCGTTAAGGACTTACAGGATTTAAAAATGCCCAAGTTAACGTTCTTTATCCTGTGTAAAGTCATGGTAGACTGTTGATGAATTACATAACAAAACTCTTTTAGCCTAGGCTCGACGTCAGCGCCGTGCAGTTTTTCCTGGGCAGACGAGATGCAAATGTTGGCTGATTTACCCTATTGACATCACAGGTACTATCTAAAAGCCCAGACACGTGCTTCGTTCTTATTTTGACGCTGCGTGACACGACTGCTCATCAGTAGGTCCCGCAGAGTTCCCCATGTCCTTTCTGATATATACTCAAGTTCTGTAAACCTCAGCTTTTTACGCTCTTCCGAAATTAATGTGCTAGCTTTATTGGAGTAAATTCTTCGAGCCAAATCGCAAATGGCTCGTCCTGGGGTATTAGCATATTAATTTCGCAGGAGTTTAAGAAAACTGAAAAAGGGAGTTAAGACAGCCGTGTAGAAAGCTATCGCAATGTGTCCCTAATACACGAGGATTAGTTCGAAATGCGCCCCGTCAATGGAGTAGAAAAACCGCATATAGAAGCGAAAATCGGAGTCTCAGAAAGTAATTTGGTAGAGTTTGATGCAATAGCTGGGACAAGAACTTTATTCATCTGACGTTTCGGATTCATGCTCGAACCCATCACCAGAGGGCCATCCTCCTCGGTGAGGGTGGGAACCGTTTTCATTGGTCTGCAATAATAAAACGACTGCATCCTATAGATGCTGCAACTCCCTGTACATGAAGTAACCGTATCTGATGCTGTGACTGAGGATGGGTTCGAGTTGGAATCCGAAACAGTAGGCAAAGAAACTTCTAATCCCAGCGATCCCGTCAAGTTCTTTTCAATCCAAATATAAATGCAAAAAATAGATTTGATTTTTTGCTTAAATTTTCCACGAGCAAATAAAATTATACACATAATTTTTGAGAGAGAGATCTGATAAAGATAATTGTACGCTTTATTTTGAAGGTATCGTTCCACAATCTTCAGCAAATGCCCTCCATTCAACGTGAATAAAAATCGGTAAGCAAAAGTGACAACACTGAAGGATGACAATCGATTCATAATTGCCGTAAGCTGCAACCGTCCACATCATTAAGAATCTTCAGTGAGTTTATCACAAAAGTTAAGCCGTATTTGGCTTCCTTCAAAATGGTACGAGTGTGATGCACAGATGATCTGATTAGTGTAGTTCAAATAAACGAAGAGGGGGGAAAAAGGAGTACATTTAAGAAAATTCCCATATCAATGGAGAGCCGAAAAATGGCGGCTCGGGTTCAAAAGCCACCCATGGTTCAAACGTTAGTGCACGCCTTCGAAGCCTCTACTCTGTGTATTCGAGCGGTTCAGGCAGAAGTAACTACCTTCAGGCAACAACCGAAAACGATGAAGACTAGTCTGCGACGAGTGAGCATGGCCGGAGGCGTAAAAGTAGGCCTCATCACACTGCCCGCTTCCGTTGCGGGAAGTACTGTAAGCGATCGGCATTTCTTTAACTGCAGTGAGGTGGCATATAATACTCGCCTGTGACATTTAAGTTTCCATGGTGAGGATCGCTTATATGGTCCCATCGGGCAGGATATGAAGCTAGGACCGCCTCGTTTTACAGGTGGCTTTGCGCTAAATTCCAACAAAACGAGGATTAGGGTACGCTTGGGGTTACGTTTTGGATTGGAGTCAATGCCGGGGTTAGGCTTACGATTAGTTTTAATGGCTACGGTCTGGCTTAGGGTTGGTGTAAGGGGTAAAACACGGGAATAGGCACCAGCGTTACGGGGGTGGGGGCGTTTCAATTACCTGTCCTGCGGGGGGGGGAGCATATAAGCTATTTCCACCGTCTCTCTGGTTTCCAAGCGAGGGAACAAACAACTGCGGTTGCCCGGTTGGACTTATTATAGCGTATACACATACATTAACGACGTTTCGAGGCCCAGCTATATTTTCGCGTTCATCATCTCAAGAAGAAGCTGCAAAGAAGGAGAAAAGGAGTTCATAAACCAAACTGTATTCGTACTTGGGTTTCGGAAGCTTTTACCTATTACATTTTGGGGTCTAGTAACTCAATTCCAATATATGATTATGTTCTGTCGAACATAAAAAGATCTGTCCTGAGGACTTCATCTGACTTTCATAAAGTTTATGACTGATTAAATTATAAAGTTTAACGTAGATAGACGTGTGTATGTGTCTGCTGAGCTTGGCAAGGATCTTTCGATGTATAGTAAGTGAAAACGCATTCTCTTTATGTCTCCATAATTGGCAGTCAGTGAGCAGAATGTTGTGCTTAGATGGGTGTTTTCCATTCCAAATTCTATGGAGTACACTAGAGGTCCTGTGTTGCCCTTGTTTTAAGTGTTTAGTCCGAGGGATTTCGGGGCGACTCTCGGACTAGAAACCAATGGAATTTTCCCCCAGATTTTCAAATGTCTCATCTGCAACTACTTGAAAGTATGATTTGCTATAAGTAGCTTTTAATTGTCCCTTAGGTTTATCATTTTGAAAAAATCAATCAAGAAAACGTTTTCATAATAAATTATAGCTTTTATTTGAAAAAAGTCAAAAGTAAGAACCTGCTTTCATACCTGACAAACACTTCTCAGACCAAACATCCAAAAGGGAGTAAAATATTACGTTTAGGAAGCTGCAATGTAGTATTCGCATAAACTAGCCGCATTATTGGCTAAGAAGAGGAAGCCGAAAAGTTAGCAAAACCCCTAACTACAGGGTAAAAAAATCGGGAACTCACAGCTAAGTCATCAGTCTGTTCCTGGCACCCAGTTTTTAAAAAAAACACGTGGCTGAAAATTTAGACTCAGAGTATAATGACCGATCGCAGGCCTTTCTTACGTCTACAAGTCAGATTCGTTTTTCTGTCTCCTCCAATCTCCTTAGCGTAAAATGATCTATTGACAAGTACTCTGTCTGTCTTTCTTCCCAATTTCATCCAATTAAACTGACCCAAAAGCTTGAGTACTTTACTGTTTATAGAAAAACATCGCTTCCTTTTACTGATACTCATGCTTGCTCGTTTGTTACGAACGATCCTACGAAAGCTGCACCTATGCAGAAGCACAAAAGCCGTTCTACCATAGCGGAGCAGAGAAATTCAAGAGCGAACTCCGTGATAGTATTTTTTTTATGAAACGATTACCTTTATGGGATCATTTGGAATACCTTAACGCCTGTCTGGTTGCCAGCACGCTGCGTGTCTGTGCAGAAATTGGCAAACACCACGAGGTCATCAACCCAATAGTGAGTGAAAGACAACTGGGAGGAAAAGTAATGTGACTTGATTGTCACAAACGTGTCACCGTAGTGTTAGCAGGAAATTGAGCGTTTATACCGGCTGGCCTCTAAAATGCCGCAAATTCCCAGGACGTAACTGGCATGGGAGTTACAGTAGATGCGCTTCTTGTGAAATGTTAATCAAAATGCTAAGGTGTCATTTCGATTAAAAACGATTCCATCAGTGAGCTTTTCATGTTGATTAGCGTGCAGGATAATCTTCTGGCCGGCTACTTACATAAACAACATTGTAATAAATGAAGACCGAGGTGTTAAGGATTTTTCCCATTTATTTCCTATGCCCGTATAAATTCAGATACATTCAGATATCCTTCTTGTACTTACTTGTGAGTAACGTATGTGTTTTTCGACATTTATGCATGAGAAGTGGTGTTTACCGGTTTAAAAATTCCATTTATCAGCTTTTTGAGGATCGTGAAATTTCCGTTCATAAAGCATGAACGCTTTTTGAAGAGATACCACATGCTTCACGTTCACTGCAAACTTTTATGAGCGGTAGATGACTTATTCTTAATAACGAATAGAACTGAAGGACTTTCTTCACCCTGAATGCATCCAGCATGTGGCTTTGAAACCCCAAAGTCAGATGGAGCAGGAGGTCAAGTTCAAAACTATTCGGTTATTGAAAAAGTTTTTTTAAAACCGAAAGATATTCTTCCTTCAAGTTTATAAGTCAGTAAATAGGTTTTTCTTGCGACTGCTGTTTTGGTGACCTGGATACTTTTCTAAGCGCAGAGATCAGAATTTGAAAATATGTCCCGCACGATACCCTCCAGTCTTTTACAGGTATGTACTTTTCGGAAATTGTGGTCCGGAGGAAATAGCACACAACTAGACGAACGGACAAAAATGGAGCGGGCTATGCTCTTTAAGCCGCCAACAGCAGACAACTTATAAGCGATTTCAAACAGAACATAAGTGATAACAAAATAAAAGCGATATGAATCGTAGCAAGCCTAAAAATGTGACCGTGTCCAACTGTTTGAGGTCAACAAGGTGGAAACACGAAGGCAAATACAGTGGTGTAACGCGAATTTCAGTTTTCTGTCAACTAAGTTGACTTAGAATAGGATCAAAAACGAAAAGGTCTATTGCAACGTAAGCACTTCTATCTGATCTACCACTTGGCGCCTGTACTTGAAGCTGAATGAGGGGGGTTGGCACACAAAAGTGCATCGCCGTAAGCATGCTTAAAGCCCACTTCAACTTGTATCTCCAATGCGTGCCACGCACACAGTAGCATGCAAAGCCCTCAGTGCAAGGAGTGTTGAAGCGCTTCACGCTGTTTGGCTTTGAGCAACTATCGAGGCAAATTACAGGAGCCACAGAAACTCCTGTTCAACTAACTAGCGCGTCCTAGGTTCACTTATTGACGGAACCCTTCTTTTGTTGTTGAGTCCGAAAAAACAGCAGATCTTAATTTGTACTTTTTTTCAAACAAAACTAGAAAATAGAGATCGCTTAAATTCCCCCCTCCTCCTCCTCCTCCTCCTCCGATAGGACACGGTATCAGAAGCCGCGCATAAAGCATGTAGCTTTGAGATAACTTCTGGGAAAATTTGGCTAAGGATTAACATTAGGTTTAAAGTAAAGGGTGGAAGCACAGAAGTCGGGTCCCACAAAGATAGTTAAATCAAGCCCGCCTGTCTTATGGGAACCGTGGTAATATGAGCTATATGGGAGGAGCATAAAGAGAGGGAAAAGGAGTGAAGAATAAAAAGGGGAGAAAGCTAAAAAAGCCACATCAGTCCAAAACGTAAACAGCGCGGGTGTTCCAGGGCAATGCCCCCCCCCTCCCCTCCCCCCGGACACCAGACTGGCCAACCGGCCCAACGGGACGGCATACAGAAGGACGCCCTTTACGGGTTATAAACCGCGGTCCACGCTGCGTTACTGAACGGCGAAAACAAATGGACAGGAACAAGGACCTAGGGGATAAATGGACAACAATCCGGGGTTTGTAAACTAATGAAAATTGGTTACCCAAAAAAAATTGAGAATCAGTCAAAAAACTATCTTTGAGGGACCCGGCTATTGTGCTTCCACCGTAAGGGGTTAGGGATAGGCTAGGTTAGAGTTAAGGTCACAGTCAAATTTATGGGTAAGGTTAATATTGCGGCTACGGTAAAGGTTTGGTTAAGGGCTAGTGTTAGCGTTAGGACACGGAAATATTTACTCTTCCTGGAATTTATCATAAGACCACCTGTCTTGCGAGGGACATTCTCTGCCTGCGTCTTGCAGGGGGGGGGGGAGCACATCAGCGATTTCGACCAATAAAATCGCAATTTACTATGGCAAAATAGTCTGCTGGACTTTTCAATGATGCATGCAATCTTACCGTAGTAAACCACCAGTTCAATCAGCTCTAGACCAGTTATTATATTAGAGATTCGGTTATGTATAAAAAAACTCCGTGTGTTCAGTTCAAGACTCATGCAAAAATTACTCGGAGTAATCACCCAGAGCATGGTGGTCAGGAACCGTCATCCGGCCGACGCTCCCTTGAAAATACTCAGACCTGCAATGCCCCATAGGTTTATCTTGGTTTAATATGGGTATCTCCGAAAAACTGAAGAAATAACGACGAGAAACAACAAACAGCCATTTTCGATTTACGGTAGATTGCCTAACTCATGAAATGTGATGCCTGAAATTTAAGGTGGTAGTATGGCACATATTTGAGGTTGTTAATTTTGTTGTTGTACTGATCTAAGGCACAAAAGGCTATTTACTAAAAAAATAGTTCAGTTCAGTTCTCTTTATTGAAGGCAAAACTGGGCGAAACGGGGCAAAATCCAGCGTTTCTTGAGTTCCAGGGGTTTTCGCACGTTATTGCACTTTCTGGACCAAACCTTCTTGTTTGTGTGCGTTGCACTATAAAGGAATATTAATATAAGCTAGAAAAATTTAAAATATATCCTTTGAGGGAACGGGGAATTGAGTTCACGATCACGAAAATCAGGTAAATATGCAGATATGAAGAATCGTGTTGTTTTCGGGTAAACCAGGACGGATTTAGTTTCAAAAATTCTGTTTTGCGAATTTGTGACGTCTTGTGCCAAAAAATGCAACAAAAGTTGTTTGAGTGTATTTTGTTTTATCACACCGATAATTGGAGCTGTAAACAAGCATATATACGAAAAGCCGCAACATGCCGCCTTTTTGTCTGTCACACCGTACGAGAAAGATGCCCAGACAATATCTATCTGCAGTTGACTATGAACGAATACGGAAACTTGCAGCAGAAGGAGTGCCGCGTGAGTTTTAGCTAGTATTTTCGATATCAGTAAGGTCAATCTGTGGCGCTGTTCTCTATGACCATAATCAGGAAAAGGATGCAGGAATCTGAATTGCACCAGGCAAATGCCACAATCAAGCCACAATCAAGTCGGAAACTTATAAGAGAACGTTTTTTTATTTGTCAAGAAGCACATTTATTACAGGCCCTCATTCTGGAAGAGCATTTACTTCTACGATGAGGCCTTATTTTAGATAAGGCGCCGAAGTAAACCCAGATGGTCATATGTGGGAAAAACTTCCCTCGAGAACACACAACAGAATCTTTCAAGAACTGCCGACGTTTGATGGTTTGGATGGCCATCAAATTTGGTGAACGTCCGATCTGGTGGTCAACAACGGTAACTATTAATAGCAAGGTGTTCCTCAACATTATAAAGGATGCCTTCAGCTATAACGAGATGCGTCGACGCAGAATGGACACGATAATTTTACAGGATAATTCCCCAGTTCATTGGTCTAAAGAAGTATGCATTTGATAACGTTTACAACGATAATCTAACTTTTTAGACATTAGCCAGCCTCTGCGCGTGTGGCCTGCAATCTATTTTTATTCCTGCGAAAGGTCCGGACTTGAATCCAATCGAAAACCTTTTTGCAATTATCAGAAGAAACTGGCATAAGGCAAAGAAAGTTCTTTCCATGGAAGAAAAACTTATGAGCACTTATATTTAGCCTTATTCAGTTGATTTTTAATATAGCTCTTATCCTAAATTCAGATTTTAGTGAAAATTAATTATTTTAATGTTAGTAAATATTAATTTACAAAACGATCGATGCCGTAAGCTAGTATTTTCGATATCAGTAAGGTCACTCTCTGGCGCATTCTTAACGATCGAACCGTGTCTAGAAGAAAGCAGGGCGGACAAAAACGGTCCACAAGTAAGCAGGACGACGATTTTATTCGTTTACATGACCGACCTAAACTCTCAAACGGTCTCTGTTATTTCTTGCTTAAAACAGTACCTTCTGAGGGTATGCGACCTCAGCCCATAAACTCGGCCCAGCAACGAGCAGGTAGAGCAAGCTCCCTGAGATGTATATGGCTCCAACGCGGGGCGCAATGGCTTATACGAAAGCTGTATAAGCACAAGTTACTGAAAACCCTCACACTCATCGCCTGTCGTCCATCAAAACTTCAAGCCTGGGTTAACCTAGACCTACACTAACGACTAGCAGTATGGAGGTCTAGAGGCAACCACAACACTATTTGAATTTCATCCTGCCCTGTGTTAACCAGAGATTTAGAGATGGGAAAAGACGCTCGACCACCTTAGCAGCCCGTTTACATGTGACCACTAACTCCTTTTACTCTTCCGCGAAACCACAAACACAACCTAGCGAGTAAACCAACCGTTGGTTACCACAGACGATGTATCAGTATATCGAGAGCACCCAAACGGACTCCGCAGCTACGGTAAACCTACATAAGCAGATGTGTGAGACGAAAAAATGGACTGTCTACGCCAATCAAGCCAGGAAACTAAACAACTATAACCTGAGCTGCCTCCAGAGAATGTTGAAACTGGCCTGCCAAGGCAGGATACCCGACATCGAGATCAGGGAACAAACCAGAATCTTCAGCACTGATACCATGCTGAGGCAACTGCAACTGCGCTGGAACGGCCAACTTTTAATGATGAACGACGAGCGATTGCCCAAGAAAGTCGCCTAAGACGATGTCGGAACCAGTGCTCGCTGACAAGGATGAGAACATCAACGCTAAAAAACGCTCTATGGACCTACCTTAAAGATCTAAAAATCAATCCGACAAACCGGAAGGAGATCACGCAAGATCGACCCATCTGAAGGAGAGCGGGGAGGGCTGGAGTGGCAATCTACGTAGCGAACAGGATCCCCACTGTCACAACCAAAGGGAGAGCTCAAAAGTGTCTAGCGCCTCCAACCCCAATCTCAACACCCAACCCCCCTGGGTCGTGTACTCGTTGGATAGCTTCCGGTTCAGCGCAACAACAGCATGGCAAATCGAACTACTACTTTCACAAACGAATCCATCGTCACCCCTATCGCAACCCCCACGACGCGTACGACGACCACAACCATCCACGTCGGTGCGTAAACTACCGGTGCGCAGTCACCGCCTACCACCACAGTCATCCCCGTCACAACCCCAGCGACGACGAAAATACTAGCACCGGTGCGCAAATGCCCGACTGCCCCAGCCACCACCCCACCTATCACGATCAATGCAGACTCTGTCCCAAACTGTCCTCATTGCGATCACACCTTGACATCACGCAGCACGGCCTGGTCGGTCACTTACGTACCCATATAACTGAACTGGTTCGAAGCGACTGTACAAGAAGCTTATTTATATTGAAGCAAGTAGCCAAGATGGCCTAGTCAAAGAGCCTTCTCTGCGGACTAACTTCTGTAAGGAAGTGTCAGGCAGAATACATCGCAAAAGGAAAGCTTATTACAGTGGGCTATCGAACCGTGCAGAAATATCGTTCTGGGTTAAACACTTATTGTCTCCACCTTATGCAGGAATAAATTCGGCCACACTGGCTGTTGACTTCCCGTAAAGATAAATCACCGTTAAAACCAAACTTCATGAGGGCACGCCGAACTTTGACCTCTGCGGAGTCTCGTTCAGGCTGCTAGACTATCCGAGCCTTTTATGTACCCCAATCAGGCAGCTTTCGCCGGGTTTTGTGGATCGTACTTTTTATAATACACATTACCCATATGGTGCCTATTTTCCATGGATTGCTGCTGCTTGTAAAAGTTCAACTATTAGTCCCAGAAAGTTTGCAAATAAAAGTAATTTCTCATACCTCTCATTCGACAGCTAATTACAGTGGTTTTGAATGTGCTACTTATCATAACTTCACTGCCATATTTTAACACTTTCTGTAATTATTAGAATTTCGCAGTCTTCCATATTAATAAATAGTCCAGGCCAAAGTCACGACAATCTTTTACGTGGAACAGAAGCATCTCTATAGGTACACGAGAAGAGATGAATTTGCTGTAGAAAGGCGAACAGTTTGCAGAAGGGAAACCTAGAAAGCATGCGAGAATATTCTTAAACCGACATAACTCCCGTGTTTAACTACTAACCTTAAATAAGGCGTGTGTTCCCATAAATTAGCTCAAACTTTTGGACTGTTTTGTCATCCCACCCTTCTTCTATAAAATACCAGTTGAACTTACAAAAGTCCTTCATATTACTGAATAAAAACCTCGCATTCTTCAAGAAGTATCCCTTGTCTGGACATTTATTTATATAGGTGAGAGAAAAGATTCCGGAATGAAAGCTAGAATCATGGCTTACGATCGCGTTCAGCAACACCCAGTACTGTGATCTCACTTCGGCCATAAGTAATACGTTCTACAGGTTTACAGGTGCAGGTTCCCCTAATTTTTGTTCCATTTAAAGCTGAAAGTAGCTGAAAGATTCAGAAAGCAGTGCATGCCCCATACTGACATTTCAGACACACTTGAACTGTTCTTCGGATTCCAAATAATTAAATGCTATTTAGACTACAATGCCATGCTGCTGCAATTACCAGCACTCACCTGTTGCGAAGGGTATTCCCGCCTGTTTACTCACTAGGAGATCCCTCTCCGCGATCCACGCTTTTTCTGCCTGGCGAAATTTCTGTCGCTGTTGGAGGAAATCTTTGGTGCTACTACAGAGCATCTCTTGACATCGCTTCAATCTATCGGTAAAAGGAAGGTGAGAAAACTGGCAATGAACAGTAAAAAAAAACAGGAAATGCAGTAGAAAACCCACATGATTAAAAGGGAAAGGGCAAGAGCAAGTTCTCCAACACAACCATTGCTATTGCCATTACTATTGCTATTGCTATTACTATTGCTATTGCTATTACTATTAATATTACTATTACTATTGCTATTGCTATTGCCATTGTTATTGCCATTACTATTGCCATTACTATTGCCATGTGTAAATTCAAGGTCTGGAAAAGCCGGAGATCTTAATGTCAAGTCGAATGCTCGGCGCCTCAGCCAAGGGCGTTCGGTTTTCCGTGTACAATCTGAGACCTTCGGAGAAGCAGCATCATAGCTTGCTTACATAATGAGGTAAAGGCTTTCTGCTTTTGTAGAGGAAGGAAAAACGAAACAGACAAGAGGGATTGAGTGTCTATTTCTGGCTTATTGGCCGTCATCAGCCGCCCATACCCAATCCCAGGTCTCAATCATCTGTTATTCTAACATTTGTTTTTATCATCCAGCCTTAGGAGTTTGTTTTCCAGTTGGTTATGCTCGGTAATATGAACGCTCAGTGCCAAAATATCCGGGTTTTAATCCCATACCATTCAGACCTGGGATCGGATATGGCTGGCTGACGACGGTTAGTAAGAAAGAAATAAGCAAGAAATGGTTATCCCGGGCTCCTTTATCTTTGTGGGTTGTATCATACCCTGTATATATCACAAGTCGCTATTCGTCTGCCTGCGAGGGCTGTAGATGGAACCTTAAAGCAATACGGGGATCAGTACGTCTCATAAACCGATCGGTGAACGCCCTTCCACCACAGTTCTGTTTTGTACTAAAGCCACGGCCTGAAAAGCAGGAAGTGGTTGGGCGTAATGGCTGAGCAAAGTTCAAGACCGGTGGTTCACTGAAAAGCCTCTGAAGTAGAAGGAAAACTTGGAGTCTATTTACCGCCTCCTGCCAAATTTCACCTAACTCCAGGCCAGGAAGAGTTTGAATTTTGGTTTAAGGGCTCTGTGTGTAGATAAACCTTGCTAGCTCACTTTTTTCTTCGAGGTTTCTGGACTGCTTCCACGATGTAAAATGTCACGAGTCAAAACCCACCTCAGAAGAGTTCCTAGTTGCTGATGTGGAAACCTGGGCGTAAGCAGCAAAGAGGAGATGAAAATGAAAATCTTAGCCACTGTGCGGTTGCTGGCGGGGCTCGAGAGTGAGCCAGCAGATTGAACGGGACAAGTGAGTCCCGTCAGCGATCGGTGAGCGTCCCTCTACCACAGCAGGAATTATCGACGGCTAAAGCGCGAGTTAAAAACGGAAGGCTCAGTCTCTCAAAAAGACATGCGTGACAAGCCCCCTCCCCGTTAGCATTCACGAGGTCCGATAGCAACCATCTGTCAGGTGAAGGTCAGGTGTTGACCTTCAAGCCGATAACCAAATTTCTAGGCAGACGCTATGACCGTCAGTTGACGTTTAGTTAGTACACTGATGCGGTAGGAAAGACGCTTAATTGCTATGTTAGTGTCATAAGCTGACAAAGGGAGGGCTGACTTACAACCGCACGATTTTCTAAATACCAACATCATCATGGCTGCTCATGATTCGAGTACTCTGCTTCAGCCTGGTGCCTAAATTAACTCTAGAAAACCTGAAGGTTCATCAATGACATGCTGGACGTAGGATTACAGGTTTGATTGGGTCAAACCTGACGGATGCCATTCTGTTAGACGCAGACGTCCCTTACCTCGCCGTGGCAGCACTCATTGTCACTGTGGAATCCTTCCGGCTCGGCACTGCCGATCCCAAAACGAACTCGCGCTCCATTATTAAGTAAGAAGAACTAAATTGATAGGCTGATGGGAAAGTACAATATTTCTGTGGACATAAATCCTTGACCTTTACCTAAATTCGCAGCCCCGGAAATAGGGTCTTTTTTACATCCTCCACGAAGCCACGCGACATGCACCGGCCGCAGCTGAAAATCAGCGTGAGCGGAATATTCCGCGCCAGGAGAGGAATGCGAAAGTTAGGACTGGAAAATCTTTGCGGAACTTCCAGCAAAGAGAGAATTCCGACAAGGAGGCAATAACGTTCTGATGCGTCATAAAAGACTCCACCTTCTAGCAGGTTGCTGGTTCACTTAAAAGGAGGCCGAATGATGGGCAACAGTGACCGGATACCCTGGAGTGACAAAGGATCCGCACATCTCGTCAAAACACTTCCACCCAGACAGGAGTATGTGCTTAAGCTTTTCAGAAATGTCTTAGTATATATTTGGATACTCTGTTGTTGTCTTACAACGAGACATTTATGTAAACAAATGTAACAAAAACGCTCCAATATAAAGCAAAAAATGAGTTCTCTCATTTGCAACCGAAAATGTATCAGTTCTTTTCAGGGAAGTCACAAAACCGATCAAATGTTTACATTTCACCTAGACTTAAACTTGGTAAACGGTAAAGACCGCAAATATTCGTCCGTGAAGTATCTAATTAAGGCGCTTGTTAAACGGTTAACTTATAATAAACGTTTTTCTAAATCATTTTATGCATATTGTTGAATTTTGTTGTGGGCGTTCGTTTCTTCGGCAGGAAGTTTTCATATTTGGATGAATCTACAAATATGACGCAAACGGCCATCTCCATTAGAGGTAATATCCAAAAGCGCACTATTATGGCAAATGCTTTTAAGAAAGATCTTATTTTGAAGGTTGTGATAAACACGTTGAACAGGATCTAAATGTATTGCCAACCCATTAAAAACAGTGAAAAATGTGAAATATTCACTGGTATTTCAAGGACGTTCTGAAACTAATTGTACTCCAATACCATAAATTATTATAAGATAATTCGACGAAAGGATAGTTCTCTTAATATGCACACATGGTGTGTTTATGCTATCAACTGACACTTCTTTTTAAATTTATTCATCGCATTTACAGAGATATTTTCACGTTTTCAGAATTTACCACTTTTTAAAAAGTTAGTATTTTGCAAAAAATTTTCACATTTCCTTTCAGTTTCAACTTTGCTTAAGGGTGTTCATTATTATACCAAAGCTTTGGTACATTAGTTAATTCCGGTTTGCGAGTGCTTATCAATCTTTCGTTAATTTCAGCAGTTTGTATAAGGTAGGTTCTCTACTGTAGGTCTAATATCCTTGAACACCTGCCTCCGTTAAAAAGGGGCAGGGGTCACTCTTAGCATCACCTGGTGTCCTGGTCACTTTGGCGTAAAGAGAAAGTAGCTGCGCTGACGGACGCCGGGAGTCAGAGCCATGGCGTTGCCAAGACAGCCGTTTAGAAGAGCACCCTAACCACACATGAGCTACGGATGAGGGCCCAACTGTGAGGTAAGCTATCGGTGATTGGAAGAAGACGCTATCGTCAAAAAATAGCACTTCTGTCTCAAAGGCGCATTGAAGGGCCCCGTTAACTTGTCACATTAAATTCGATCAAATCCAGGGACAGCGTAGGGACATGGTGAGCGGAGCTTGTCACTGAGAAAAAAGTTAATATACATATTTTGGGTAGCCTTTAGGAGTCAGTTAATTCTTCCAGTAATGGAATAAAACTCTGCCTGTTTATATAACCACCTATATCGTGTTAGAACGTGAATGCGTGTATCTTGAGGGCGTCGCCCGCCACGAACAAACAAATTATTACAAAATATAATTTGCGACCGATCGCAGGCTAGGTGCCGAAATTTGCACAGCAGCTATACTAACTCGGAAGTCGACCCAAATATAGCTACTAAAACTCCCAATTGATCATGGGTTACTTTAAGCGGAATGAAAAAGTAAAAAATATTCAAAGTAATCTTGTGTTCATAAGAAATGTCACTTTTTTTAGAAAGAGGAAATGTCGAAAATCCCAAAAATCGTGTCGAGCTTTAAAAGAGCATAAAACCTGCCCATAAGTAACTGGAAAAAATAAACAGTGCAAGTAGAACAAAGTTTTAAAATAGCCCTTTGGTGCAGTTTGCACTTAAATATATTCCAACAATTAGCGTAGTATCAAGTATGGTGGTTAGCCAGCAGCCCACAGTTTGAGTACAGGTTTAGATATATTTTCACGGGAATTTGCTGTAATTTTGGATGTTAGTATTTTTTAGATGCGGGAGACTAAGGCAATAATTTTAACCATAGGGACTTCATAGGAATAACATTTCTTATAAGGTCACGTGTTGACACGTCGGTCACGAACCAAAACATCGAATAGAATTATCAAATTCAATCATAAGCGTATCATTTTCCGTTAAGGAAGAAGGTTCTTCTGGCATAAAAGTATTGTATGGTTTTTAGTGACCATAGGATCCTTTGAGTTTCAGTGTCCTTGAAAGTTCCGTGAGTACCTTACGGTTTCCGCGTTCCCAATCGACGACCCAAAAAGATATGTTCTGTGCTATGTGTTTTTTAACATCTTCAAAGTAAGATATTTCTTGAAAGTCTTTACCAAAACAGTAATTTCTTGGGCATTTTTTTATGTAGATTGGCGTTGCGCTCATAGGTGTAGACTCACTGAAACACGAGACCTCATCACCGAAAAAAATAATAATCCACGACGAAATTCAGCGACAAATATTGTCTAAATTAACTAAAAAACTTTATCTTAGAAGTTTTCTCTTTAAAATTGTAGGAAAGATGGGTGAGCACGGGCGCGTATAATTTTCCATCGCACAACCTGTTCTCTACTCCACATATACCAGGTAAGGTTTTGGATCACACCTAGACGACCAAAGACTTTTCAGGCTACATAAAACAGGGGACATTGCAGCCGAACCATTTTTGTCCTGGGAGCAAGAAAGTTGAACCGTCGGTTGGCAATCTTCTAAGCCTCGGCTGTTTGTGCATCATGATAGATTCAAGTGCTTCAGACTGATCCCAGTGAGAAACTTTGATACTGGATCCAATTTGGGTTGACCTCACTCTTCCTTTCCCTTTCCTAAGTTACAGCGATCTGTCAAATTCCAGAAACTGGAGATGAAGTCACATAATGGTGGTGGAAAGACTGTAAAAGGCGCAGACTCTAAAGGCTGACCTTAGCCCTAACATTAACCTTTGCTCCTAAACCTACACTTAAGCCGAAAGTTGACCATAATGGTAACAGTAAATGGAGAATGAGTGAAAGGGAAGGCGGGCTTAAATAATTATACTCAAATGATGTAACGCTTTATGGGATAAATATCGAATAATATAGTTTTTCATACAAGTTAACATGTAAAATTCCTCTGACCAGCACGATCGATACTAAATGGCACGTATTGATTTGCTAGAGTTGTCGGTTGTCAACAGTAGATTCTGCAGTCGTAAACTTACCGGTTCTCCATAGTAATTTCCGTCTCCTTAAACTTGGCCAGCTGGGCTTTGCTCTCCAGGATTAAGCTCTGTTGGTTTTCAATCAGAGATTCGATCTCATCACGAGAGTTTTTAGCCTGCTCCTCCAACTGTCGTTGCAGAGACTTGATTGCACCTCGGGCAAACTCCAGTTCCCGCTGGAGGGCCATGTGCTCCAACTTCGACACGTTCCCCTCTGCGTCGCTCTTGTGACTCGATTTGGGTTCGGCTGCGTCGCCTACAGCGAAGTGCGCAAAATATGACTGCAACAGGTAATACTTTGAGGAAGAGAGGACAATTTTTCAAGTATTTGACAACACTCTGCTAATGGACGTTGAGCCTGTCCTGCGGCGAACCTATCTTCAACTGAAATAGGTGCACGATAAGCGGCTTGACGTTTCAGAGCAAAATAAATCCGTTATCTGGTGATAGGAAGGGCATAAGGGCGATCAAACAAACGACAGACAGAGAGGGAGGCAATTATGAGACAAACTGTTTCCGCTTAGTCTTGGCCTCTTCAGCCGTTCAAACTAACCTCTGCGAGCAATCGAACCCTTTGGGAGGCCAATCCGATCGGAGCTCTTTCAGGAAGGCGTGAACAAATGCCTAGTCTACCACAAATAAACACAGGTCGATGGGGAGGCAGTGGTGAAACCGTCGTTTTACGAGCTACTGACCAATCAGTTTGAGGTCATTTTTTGAACGTTTGTTCATCACTAGTAAGCACTTCAGCCGGCGGCAGGTCACAACTGTTGGTCGGGTTCAGGGCGTGAATGAGTTTGGGGTTTCGGTCTCTCGCCCGCGGTCGATTCACTTCTGATACTGTCTTCTTAATCACCTTGCCGCATAGCACGTGGTCGCTTGTTGGCGTCCCCTAGTAACGCGTCACAGAACCGTGTGCACGTAAAGGGTGTCATATGGAAATACTCCTTTCTTGAAAGTCTCAAGCCGACTCAACACTGAAGAACTAATTTTAGGGATACGGTAGAAGACTTGCGCATTCAAAAGGGAGTTTTAAGGAAGCAGCAAACCTCGTGTGCTTTTATTCTTACATTGATAGATAGAAATTTGCTGCCGTTTTTCAGAAATTAAGATGAGAACTAAAAGTAAATCCTCTAGGGATATCTAAATGAGCAGTGAGTTTATTTAGACAACTATTTCAAAGCTACTTCAATACTTCAATCGAGAGAGGGTTAGGCATGAACGAGTTCGAAATTTCATTCGCAGACTGATTTCTTTGAGGTCGCAGTTATTATTGCATTCTAATTTAAAGAACAAACAGACTATAACAGTTATTCTCCCTCTCCACTTACTGGAAGTGAGCTCCTGCGCAGTTTATGGAACGCGATACAATTATTAGACTTTAGGAACTTATTTCTATAGGTAAATTTGTATTTCAGTCTAAAACCACACGGTGGAATTCGTTAATAGAGCTTGAGAGCAAGCATGTAACATTCACCTCGAAGGATATCGAACCCTCGGAAGGACCTATCGGTCAAAGGACGGTAATGCTTTATTTTAAAAAACACTCTCCCCCATAGTATACAAACCTCTTCATTATGACTTGACTGATATTGATATTTGGTCGCCAGAGGGGCTTCAGGCATCCCAAAAAGCCTATAGTAAACTGTGAGGTAGATAAATATCTGATAATGACGCAGTCGTTGCCCTACGGGCAAACCAGGGTGCGAATCTAATGTAGACTCTTGTGTTAGTCGGTAAATTCTGCCCGCTATTAGGACCCCCCCCAGTGCCACGTCGGCCCACGCCTATCTTTTCGGCCTGCATGATTTTTGACTAACCACATCTTCATCTTTTTCGACGTCTGAATGAAAGTGGTTGCTTTCTGACCCTAAAATTAATCTCTTTATTCTATTGAACATTTAACTGCACAACGCTTCCAGGACCAAGAACGGGTATTTTGACGTCAATTAAAAACAGCAAAATTACACAGATGAAACCACAGAAAAAGACACCTGCACTCCGAGTTAAGGACTCAAGCATGGAGGAAATACAGATGCGGGTAGCCAACCCAGCCCACCAAAACTTCCAAAAATTGCAGGTCCGAAACTGCCTAATAAGCAAATCGCTGCCTGTGGGCACCATACTTCGGATATCAGCCCCAAAGTAGTTCAACCATGTTTCCAAAGGTTCGATTTCAACCTTTAAAGCCACGTGAAAATCGAATCGACGTTAGTCTTTCCGCGGAATGCCAGACGACCATCCAAACAGGTTCTGACAGATGAAAAGCAAACCAGATTGCTGAGAAGTGGGGGATCAGTGGCTAAGAATTTTGTCACTAAGATAGTGTCAGGACGCAGTGGCGCACTTGCTTCAAATTCTTCACGCATGACAACTGCCATATTGCGGAAATTTTGTAGTTTTCGGCAGTCGCATCGAGTTCTGGGAAAATTTTCTCACAGTAGCCCAAGAGGCTCCTACCAACAATAAAGGACCAAGCTGAAAGGCAGTCGTTATAACGACATCGTGAAACTCTTTCACTAATGCCGCTTAAGAAAATGTACGAGAGACCTGTCCGTGATGAAATTTTTAAATGGCGATTGGCGTCCTATCGGATTCAATTGGTACGCGCGGACTATCGTCAAAATAAGACGGAATATTACACTTGGTTCAGGAGATTTATGTTCCTGTTGCAAACTCCTCCCCTGTGTTTCGAGTGCACACAAATTAACTTGCAGGTCAGATAGTGCTGGTCATTCTGTAACATAACGGACGAATTCAATAGAGTTGAAAGCCAGTAATGTCATTTATTTAGCTAAGTAAATTCATATGTGAAAGGTTAACTTTCGCTCAAATCGGCCGCTTCTTTATAAGCTTCTAAGCGGTGACTTATCTCGCAACCCCAAATTGGGAAGGCATGAGAACTGAGCTCACCTCAATAGCTTCGAAAGTCGGCTACTAGCCATGTGATCACGCGCTGTTGGTTGGGATAAAGAATACTCAAGGTCACGTGGGAATCGGTCTCAACATCCAGGCCAGATAACGAGTTGGTAGGGCATGTCGTCAGTTGTGTCTAGGAAGACCAAATGAGGTCCTCACAATCGATGATAAAACGAATAGTGATTGGCGCTCCATGGCTTATCAAGAGGAAGGGCAACTTTCCTGGCGATTACTAACTGCGTATCCCTCTTCATCCAAATCCCAGGCACGTTCTGCTTAGGAAATGCCTGGAATTTGAACTCAGAACCAGTACATTTGAGATTCAAGATATACCGCTGCCTCAGAGGTACACGCTCTGGAACCTGCGACAGATGGCAGACGACGGCTGGCTAGTATAAATGATAACTGTGCCTCTTTTATCGGTATTGACAAGGTTGTCTCAGTTAGGGTATAATGATAGTCATTTTACTGATACTTTGATTACAAAATGAATAGGAGGGCAAAATATCCTACATTCCAGGTAGGTAAACAAAGGCAAGAGTTCCAGAGTGACGATCTCAAAAACACAACCGATGTTGTAAACGTTGGCTAACCAATACAATTAGGGAAAATCTCTCTTCTCCCATCAAAGATCATTAGGTTTTGAACTTTATAGACTTGCGTTTTCCACCACCGTTTGTGAGATAAAAACGACGCAACTTCACCCATCTTAATTATGCCGTTTGTAATTCCACCTACTCAAACATTGTATCAGTAGGTTGTTTTATTAATATATTTATTGTAGTTGTTGATCCTCGTAGAACTTACCCCGGTCCTTGACATGCCTACCGGTTCTTCGAACGCTTCCATTCGCAATGTACTCAACGGTGCCCTCTGTTGGAATGATGGGGTTAATAATTAGTGCCGAAGGTTGTGCCTGGTCTGCAGCCCGTTCTTCCACAGTGGTTGAGGGATTCAAAGGCGGGAGAGTCGTTTCAGAAATAAAGTAAGTAACTTCGGCGGGTCCAAGACCCGACAGCTGAAGGAGATGTTGAATTTTTCGTCTGTCATCTAGTTCGCGTAGCTTAAGTCTGTCATTTTCTGCGTACAGACGGAGTACATGGTCCCTCTCCTGGTATAGATACACCTTAATGAAGGAGTACAGAACGTTAGCTATCCCAACAGACAGTATCCGACGTAGTAAAAACGGTCCCTCAGCATTTCACATCTCTCTACAACAACGCAAATGCTATCCATCTAGCCGTTTAAAGGAAAGGAAGGTTATACTGAGTTTGTCCAGGTTCCTGGTCCGGACGAAGTACACTACGGATACATTAACATATTTGCGTTTTGAGGTATTTTTAAACAGTAAGAGACAGTAAGTGACAGTATGAAAAAGGACAAAGAATGCACGGGAACAAGGAAGAAGACAAGTGCAGAGGAAAGAAAGACGAAAAAGTCAATTTCAACGGCTTTGTCAGAAAACGTCCTTGTGAACGCTGAAATCAACAAAAAGACGGAGCTATTTACATACGATCAGGGGGTAGTCATCAGGCGCCAGTCAATGAGATCGAAAGACGTGCTGTCACGGTAAAAAAAGACGTTCGGAGTGTTTTACCAGGTTTAGTATAGTTGAGGGCAAAGTAGCTACTTCAGATAAAATGGCAGATTACGCTGGATGCGAATGTTCGAAAAAGTAACCGCAGTTATGAGAAATGACATCAAATCTCAAATTGCGGCTTGATGTATAGGACCCGGTCACGCCTCTAAACTCCACCAAGTTGAAATCCCTAAGATATGTTACAAGCAAATGGGTCGTGAGATGCTTGACCTGTGGTTCTCTAGCCCTCAGTACAGCAACAAGCGCAATAGTAACTCCCCTTTACTACTCAGTGCTTAGGGAGTCTAGACAGGGTAACTAGGCACGCCTGGAATTCGGCGGACAATTCTCGGCGTTCGCACGTGGCAGGAAACCAACACGATGCAGAGGAATCTCCGTTACCAAGCTCGTACGTGGGTCAGCAATCAGCCAGCCACCCGACTATAGGCAACACTCTGGCACCGGCACTCCGCGAAAAGGCTGTCCACGCTGGCTCTCAGCAGACAACCAATTGGAGCCTTCCGAAAAGTGAATGTAATGAGTCCCGAAAACAGCGCCTTGAACAGAAAAGCTGAGAGGCTGAGGTATGTCTGATGATTGCCGTAGTAAGACCGTCATCGCGCCAGCTACCAACATCTGCGATGAATGCGAGAGTCACCGCAACTGAGGTGACCCCCTGAAAGCTCGCTGCCATCTCCGGTGATGAGTTTGAGGGTAAATCCTAAGCGCTAGACGAATTAAATTATTGAGCCAGTGATAAAGTCTCCTTCTTCTCAGCTGTTCTCTGGAACTCGCCTCTTCACGTGGGTCGGCAACATACTTTTTATTCCGTTAGATCCTTGTTGGTTTTTCGGCCATGTGTGCGGTCCTAGATGCCAACCCTCTAGTGGCTCTGTTATTCGCCGAGACTGTGACATTGTGTCCACTCTATCCTCCTTCTTGTTTGAAACCATCGCCCTCTGGGATGACAGTAGGAATCTCCGCCTACGCTAACCTCTGTCAGCCATCGCTTTCCAGGTGTCTCCAATCACTTGGTCGCCTGTCTTCTTTCACCAGGGACTGCCAAAAAGGCGGAATTAATCCTGGTGGGTGCGTACGCCAATTTCCGTGCCCTGTGCTCCCACATACCTTGCGAATCCATCACAGCAAGACGAGAGAACCGGCTAACACCTGTCAAGACCTTCTTCTACGAATACACTGGATTTAGTCATAAACACGCACATAGGGATAATTACTAAAGCACCACCAATCCCTCACTTTCCAACTGATCTCGCCCTTCAGTTCCCGAAAGGTTCTTTCGGGTTTTACGCAAACACTACTACTTACTTGTGCCCCAGTTTCAATGCAAAACTCGGCAGGGTTGATATCATCAGACGGAATGTACGGATAGTGCAAGAGTGAGAGGTCGTTCCCGCGGGCCTGGTACACGCGATAGTCAATCCGCACGATCCTCAACTGGCCCTCCGAGGCTATAATTTGCTCGGCAGCCACAACCCTGGTAACCACTCGACCTCCGAGATGAGGGTGTCTGGTGGTCCCCGCACACGGAGATCCCCCGCTCCCCAAATATCGTGGGATCGGCATCTGCGATATACGTGATCTCCTTCTCATGCAAGCCCATGCAGAATGTAATCTCCTCCTCCTTCTCATCAACACCTTTCGTCTTCCAAGCCGAGAGAAGACGACGTAGGAGCGTCCTCACTCGCGTCACTAGTAGCTGCTGGATAACGCACTCGTCATGAGGTGTGGCCAGAGTCACGTGCCACTGGCCGAGGTGACGAGTAATACCTTGTCGACTCCAAGACGTCTGGACTTCAGCCTCACGGGCGACCGCAAGGTACGCAAACTTAAATTTAGTTGAATACTGGGTAGGGATGCCTTGTATAGCCGCCTAAACAGGACACAGGAATAAGAACCGCCCCGCCAGCTTAAAATAGGTGGCTTGACGTAAATATACCCGTGCGCCAAGCCACATGTATTGTGGGCGGCTCCCTTCACAGTGTCCTATTTAAGCGGCCATGTAAGGCATCCTTAGCGAATACTGTATTATTGGATGGATACAGCTGTGTACCGACTAGATTTTAGCAGTCACATGAATCACAAACTAGGGCAAACGCAGTTCCTGAGACGCCCTGCATACACCAACAGCACCAAGACGAGTTTAACGACAGTGGTTTTGAAAGACGTAATCTGCTCTACGAGATAAACAGGCTACACAGGGCCTACGTCAACAACAACAACAATAGTGATGCCAATAAATTAGCATGCGTCTGATGCCAATATCTAGTGCAATTGAATCTGAGGGATACGTCCAATGCTCGGAGGGTCAACATGACAGGAAATCCATGGGTTTGTAGACGGCAATGAAAGGAAGAACCACTTCGCGTCCATAAATGCGTTTCGCGGCGCTGAGTTGCGCATGTCACAGGCGTTCTCAATCGGCCATCCGGCAGTTCGACCGTCGATTTCGACGAGGTCCACCGTATGCTCCACACCAGGTGGTGCAGGGACGGTGACTTGCGCGTGAATTAGTTTTAAGTGATAGTAGCCTTGCGCTGCAGCTACCGCACTCTCTCCTCCTCCCCCACCTGAGCCCGGTGTCAAGACAGAGTCAAGAAGACCGGAGATGGGAGAGGGCGCAGGTGGCTGGCGCGGCCGGAGTCGCCCTGTGCGTGCCACCACACCTGGCTCGGATCCCACGGAGTGGGAGTGCCATAAAGGCCACATTAAGAAGGAACCATTGCAACCTGACTCTCAGTCCGCCAGTCAGCCACTCCACACAAAACACACATTGGGCTGACCACACGGTCCGAGTTATCCCGTCGGTTGGCAACCTTCCAAGCCACGGCTTTTAGCGCACCGTGATAGTTTCAAGCGCGTCAGATTGTTTATAGTGAGGAAAATACGCTGAGCTCTCGACCTCACTCTCTCCCCACCCCACAATCAGACCACTGTCCGAGCCGGTCAGTTGTCTGATGCGGAAACAGGTGCAGCTGCTGGTGACCTCGTCTACGTGTACTACGTACACGACCTGGCCCCCATAAACACAAGCACCAGGATTTCACACAACAGGGGTTGAACGGCTTACATCTCACATGTGTGAGATAGCCAGAGGTCACGTTAAGAAGGAGCCCATCGCAGCCTGACTCTCAGACCACCAGTCAGCCACTCCACACAACACACATTGGACTAACTGCGAGGTCTGAGTGTAATTGTCAGTTGGCAACCTTCCAACCGCGGCACTCAACGTTACCGCACTCTCTTCTCCTCCCCCACCTGAGCCCGGTCTCATGACACAGTCAAGAAGACCGGAGATGGGAGAGAGGCACAGGTGGCTGGCGCGGCCGGAGCCGCCCCTGGGCGTGCCAACACACCTGGCTCGGATCCCACAGAGTGGGGTGCCATAAAGACCACATTAAGAAGGGAGCCATTGCAGCCTGACTCTCAGTCCGCCAGTCAGCCACTCCACACAAAACACACATTGGGCTGACCACGCGGTCCGAGTTATCCCGTCAGTTGGCAACCTTCCAAGCCACGGCTTTTAGCGCACCGTGATAGTTTCAAGCGCGTCAGATTGTTTATAGTGAGGAAAATACGCTGAGCTCTCGACCTCACTCTCTCCCCACCCCACAATCAGACCACTGTCCGAGCCGGTCAGTTGTCTGATGCGGAAAGCAGGCGCAGCTGCTGGTGACCTCGTCTACGTGTACTACGTACACGACCTGGCCCCCAAACACAAGCACCAGGATTTCACACAACAGGGGGTTGAACGGCTTACATCTCACATGTGTGAGATAGCCAGAGAGTCACGTTAAGAAGGAGCCCATCGCAGCCTGACTCTCAGACCACCAGTCAGCCACTCCACACAACACACATTGGACTAACTGCGAGGGTCTGAGTGTAATTGTCAGTTGGCAACCTTCCAACCGCGGCACTCAACGTTACCGCACTCTCTTCTCCTCCCCCACCTGAGCCCGGTCTCATGACACAGTCAAGAAGACCGGAGATGGGAGAGGGCACAGGTGGCTGGCGCGGCCGGAGCCGCCCCTGGGCGTGCCAACGCACCTGGCTCGGATCCCACAGAGTGGGGTGCCATAAAGACCACATTAAGAAGAAGCCATTGCAGCCTGACTCTCAGTCCGCCAGTCAGCCACTCCACACAAAACACACATTGGGCTGACCACGCGGTCCAAGTTATCCCGTCAGTTGGGAACCTTCCAAGCCACGGCTTTTAGCGCACCGTGATAGTTACAAGCGCGTCAGCTTGTTTATAGTGAGGAAAATGCGCTGAGCTCTCGACCTCACTCTCTCCCCAACCCCCAAAATCAGACCACTGTCCGAGCCGGTCAGTTGCCTGATGTGGGAGTGGGCGCATTGGCTGACGGATCGGCGTACCCGTCTTCGCGCACCACAGCACGACCTGGCCCCCATAACGCACACACCAGGATTCACTAACTCAGGGGACATGGAGGAGCCATCGCCGTCTGACTCCCAGTCCACTGGTCAGCCACTCGACACACACAACACATACACTGAGCCGACGTCGTGGTCTGGTGTAAGCGTCAGATTGGCAGCCTTCCCAGCCACGGTTTCTAGGAAACCGTGATATACTCAGGTACATGGTGATTGTGAAGGTGTGGTCGATGTATTGGTGAAGATAGTGTGTTCAGATGTAGCTTAGCCTCCGGTGGTTTACCGCAGGTTTTGTGAATGCGCATGTGACCGAAAAGGCCCATGCGATGAGTGAATGCACGAGGACAGTGAGTGCAGTGGAGGCGGCGATCTCTGCTGTGTGTTGGAGCTCCAGGCACTGGTTCACCAGTCTCTGTACGATGGATTCGCAAGTGACCGACCAGGCCAATGCGTGAGGTGAATGTGCGGTCGCAATGAGGACAGTTTAGGAGAGAGTCCCCATCGCTGATGGTGGTAGTGGTGGTGACAGTGGTGGTTGTGGGGGTAACACGTGCTGAGCATTGTGATGCGGTCTCGATGATGGTGGGACTAGTGGAATTGATGCCAGGGGGTGAGGGTGGAGGAGTCCGAAGGAGGGTTGACAGAAGTAGACGTAGAATTTTTGAATTGTCGGATTGTTGATGCATTGCTTCCTAAGACGTCCGACTTGGCCGATTCGCGCGCGGAAGGTGCGGTGACAGCGCAGGCATGTTGGAAGGGCCTGGGCATTGGCGATGTTGATCCGGGGCGCTGGTGACTTTCGTGCCGCTCTTTTTGGTCTTGGCAGCGGCGATCCTGTTTGGCTTCGTAGATTGCTGCCCCTGTCTTCACTGTTCTCCTCCAAGCCGATCGATTTCGGGCAAGGTCCTCCCAGGACTCCGGGTTGATCTGAAATTGCTTCAGGGAGGTCTTCAGAGTGTCTTTGTAGCGTCGTACTTGACCCCTTGTCGACGAGAACCCATGGCGAGATCTCCATAGAAGAGTCGTTTGGGTAGCCTTTCGTCATCCATCCGCACAAGGTGACCGCTCCAGCGCAGTTGCAGTTGTTTCAACTGAGCGAAAATGCTGAGAATGCCTGTTCATTCTAGCACTTCCGTGTCCGGTATCCTGTCTCGCCAACTCAGCTTTAGTATTCTGCGGAGACAGCTGAGGTGGAAGTGGTTAAGCTTTCGCGCCTGCTTTTGGTAGATTGTCCACGTCTCCGCTCCATACAGCAGCGTTGGCAATATGACAGCTTTGTACATCTTGAGTTTGGTTCTGAGGTGGAGAACATGTCGATTCCAGACCACATTTTGCATGCGTCCAAAGG
Source organism: Schistocephalus solidus (assembly GCA_017591395.1). NCBI lineage: Eukaryota > Metazoa > Platyhelminthes > Cestoda > Diphyllobothriidea > Diphyllobothriidae > Schistocephalus > Schistocephalus solidus. Next base: position 14,507 of record WEDG01001925.1, on the reverse strand, counting down.
CTTGGCTGGCTTTAGCGATCCGATGGGCGATCTCATCGTCGACTTTGGTGCTGCGTGAGAGATTTCTACCTAGATACGTGAAGGTATCTACAGATTTAAGTTAGGCGCCATTGACATTGATGTGAGCTGCGGTGTATAGAGTGTTTGGCGACGGTTGATGCATCACAACCGTTTTCTCAGTGTTGATGCGAAGTTCGAAGTTGTCACAGGCGGCAGCGAAGAGGTCCATGCTCTTTTGCATTTCCTTTTCTGTCGTATTGAGTGCGCAGTCATCAGCGAATAGAAGTTCATGGATAGTCGCTGTGGAGACACGCGAGCGGAAGTGCATTCGTCGTTGGTTGAGGAGTCGGCCGTCCATCCGGTAGGCGATGCGGATCCCGGGGCGTTCGTCACGGTAGGCATCCATTAACATGGCAGAGAACATGAGGCTGAACAGGGTGGGAGCCAATACGCAGCCCTGCTTCACTCCGTTGGTCACTGCGAATGCTTCAGATACTGTCCAGTTGTCAGTAACGCGCGCCATCATCCCGTCGTGAAGCTGACGTACCATATGCGTGAACCGTTCAGGACAGCCGAATTTCTGCATGATTTTCCACAGCCCGTCGCGATTCACCGTGTCAAAGGCTTTCGTCAGGTCCACAAAGGTAGTGTAGAGGTGAGTCCGCATCTCTTGGCACTTCTCTTGCAGCTGGCGAGCAGCGAAGATCATATTGATTGTTCCTCTGTGTCGTCGGAAGCCGCGTTGACTTTCCGGGAGCAGTCCTTGCTCCAGGTGAACGTTCAAGCGGTTGAGGAGAATGCGGGCGAAGATCTTTCCAGCGATGTTCAGTAGCGAACTTCCTCGGTGGTTGTCGCAAAGTTGGCGGTTTCCTTTCTTCTTGTATAGGTGGACAATGGTGGCGTCTTTGAAATCCTGAGGGACTTGTCCTTGATGCCACATCTCCTGGAAGAGCACTGTGAGTCGATTCATTAGCTGGGGTCCACCATGCTTGTAAATCTCAGCAGGGATCTTGTCCAAGCCAGGTGCTTTCCCACTGGAGAGTTGCTGCACTGCTCTGATGGTTTCTTGGAGAGAGGGCGGGAGATCAAGGTTGGCGTTGATTTCCACTTCAGGCAGAGCGATCGATGGCGGCATCGGAGATGGTGGAGGACTGGTTGAGAACGCTTTGAAAGTGCTCTGCCCATCGCGTCAGGATTTGCGTCTTCTCAGTGAGCAGCGTCCTGCCGTCGGCACTGAGAAGAGGGGCGGCTCCTCTTGACTGGAGGTCCGTAGACAGCCTTGGTGGCGGCGAAGAAGTTCTTCCATTCGTTTCGGTCCGCGTACCCTTGGCCATCCACGGTATCTAACAAAGTCATTACCAGATTCCTTGAACTGGAAACCGATACAGACATCAACAGTCCACCCTCGCCGCAAGAGGTCAGCGGAACGGTATAAAAGACGTCTAGCGGAAAAGCACATGGCGCTGACTCACCTCCGGCCTAACTTTACAAATATAGAGGCCTTCAGCATATGAGCAGGCCCACCTTTCTAGTTCACATGTGATGGCAAGTATCAGTACCCTATGCCCTCAAGAACACCACCATCGTCAACTTATACAAACTGACGGAGAGCCAGCAACTCTGTGTGATAACCACTGAGTCAGCTCGCAGAAAAATCTCCGCCTGTGATCTACACAACGCTCGAAAGTGCATCTGGAGTAAGGACGTCTTCCTGAAAATCAGTAGGAGGAACCATTATTATGCGCTTCGCAGCTCAACAACTGCAAGCCAGTTGCCAGGAAATGCGGCCAGGTTTGACATCACCCTTCTGAATTTCAAGAAGGCTTTCGATATAGTTAACCATAAAGGATCCTGGAAAGTTATGCTGAAACGCGGATGCCCGGAGAGATTCACACAAACGGTAAGACAAATCCACGTCCTGCAGGGGTTCATCGTCAGAACATAAAAATTACACTTATAAGAGGCGAAAGCCAATCAACGGTCTAATACGCAAGTCTGGAGGCGACTGCGCAGGGCTCTGCATGAGGGCGCCAGATCGATAAATCGACTGATTGAGCCCCCATTAGGGGTTCAAGCTTCAACCAATTCTCGGCTTTTCATGCTTCCGGCGTGCGGCGATTATCTTGACGGCTGCGAAGTTAAACTCGTGGCCCGTTTCGTAGGTGTGAGCAGCCCCTTGCGATTATTCTTCGCCCCGTCGCCCAACCAGCTTATGTTCATGCCCACACGATCCGAGCATGCGTTCAGTCTGACCTGTGCAGTTTCAAGGGCAGTTTATGCGATACACAGACTGCTCCTTGGTAGTTAGTAAGTCTTTGATTTTCGTCACCCTGTTGCACATTTCGCTTTGGGTCTATGTGCAATTCCAACATCTAGTCTCACAACAATGTGCTCAGTCACTTCTGCGACGTCCTTCGTGTATAGCAGTGCTTAATATCCTTGGCAGTGTTTCTGCTTGGATCCTCCGAAGCCGAACCTGTAGGCATCAACTTATAAACGCCCTCGGAAAGTCGTTCCGCATAAACTGGTCGCGGAGCCATCGGGCCTTGCGTAATCTTTCCTCCGGCGTGCTGCGATGAATCTGAATACATTTGGAGAGCGTTCTCACATAGTTTCGTTTGTAAGTTACCGGGCGGTTGCTGTAAAATCAGACAAGTTGTGCGGTGTTCGTTGCCGTCCTTTAAATCATTGTTTCAATTTTGCCTTTAGGAGTTCGCTTGAAGAGGACATCAAGGAAAGGCAGCTGCGGCCCTCACTGATTGTACATCAAGGGAGAATAAGTTAAGCAACTTACCGAAGTTTTGCAGCGTGTTTGTCCTGGCCACGGTAAACCTGTCACCAAAGCAACGGCACCAAAAGACAGGTCCGTGTTGTATGAAGACAGTCTCTTCGTGAAAGACTACTTATATGGCCCCCGAAGTTGGAGGTGAACACAGGAATCGCCCGCAATACAGGTGGCTTTGCACCAAATTCCAGACAGGTTAGGGTTAAGTTTAGGACCAGATTTAAGGGTAGAAGTAAGACTAGGACTACATTTTAGGTTTATGTTAGGGCTGGTTCAAGGGATAAGACACGAGACTATTTACTCTTCCTGGAATTATGCGCACAACCATTTTTAGTACCTGAGATGGGCGTTCTTATTATCTTTTTAGCTCCCGTAGGACCCGTTCTGGCGCTAAACCGGAGATTAGGGAGAGCAGTAGAGATCCCTTGATGGGCTCATAGGTTTCTCTGACAAAGGGGAAAGAAGCTCTCTGGAAAAATTTGAACAGCCTCATGAGGTGTTCAGTTTTAAGTGAACTCTGATCCTTGCGCAAGAATTCGTGTGCCAAATTCGGTTGCACGAATGTGAATAACGACGGCATATCGACGATGGATTCTTACAGGGGTTCGAAAGCTCAGAATAATAAACAAATTGTTTCGGCACACGACCAGTCTTCTTCTCTATTCCATTTCTAGGATGTTTTGGCTACGCTGGGATTCATTTGACCCACGTGTGAAAAACTCTGCGGCCTCAGTGGGATTCAAACCTATGCTAGCGAGGGAAAAGCTTTAGTACAGCCAACGCTATAGGCAACTGAACTAAGAGGCCCCAACCGGGAGGGCTGAGTTTAATCACACTAGTTAACTGTGCCTGGTAGTCATCTGGTGGATTCTATAGTTATTGCTTAGGAACTCCTGCTTGGGCAGTCAGCTTCCTATATCAGAATTGGTGGATTCTATACGTTGCAGTAGGCTGAGCGGGTAACTTGACCCAAGCGTGATAAAACTCACGGCTCCCGGTGGGGCCTCGTAGTTCAGGTGGTTAGAGCGTTGGCTTACTAGAGCCTTCCCCTTGCTGGTGTGGGTTCGAATCCCATTGAGTTCGTCGAGTTTTTCACAAGTGGTTAAAACAGATTATTTAAATCTTTCAAAATCTCCTATTAAGGTGGGATTCCAAAGTACTACGGTAGGGGGTCGATTCACTCGCCTGCTTGCTAGCATCTGAGGATACCTGCTTCGCTGCTAGGCAGAATATTGCGCAATCAAATAGTCTGGATATCAACAAGAGCTGAATTTAGAACTTTCAGATAGCAGAAAGGAAACATGGGCGCCGAGCCCTAGTCAAGAACAGACCTGCATTTCTGAGAGATTCTGCTTCAACTCTTCAACCAATTTTTCGCTCTCACGTAGTTTTCTTCGTAAGGCATGCTGTTCACCGACAGCATCAGCGATCTGCTCAAGACGACGCTGAAATGCCTCATTGTCCATGGTCAGGGTTTCCATTTTGTTTCTGTAATAGCTCAACAGTCCGCGCAAGGTTGTGGAACCGCTCAAGTTAATGTCCTCCGCGTCTGCATTGGGTAGCGGAAGGATTCACACGGTGAGAATTCTCAACCTTTTCTTTGGCGGAAGTTTTCGATTGCATGGCTTTTCTGTGTAAAGACATAAAAGGAAAATTAACTCAACGGACGTGGGAATTCATTTTGCACTTGGAAACCGACAGTCAGACCCTCAGGTTGTTAAGCAGAATGACACCGAGAGGGAAAAAGTGACAATTATAGGAAGGATTGAGGTAATCGTTGGATGAACTGGCAAGAGAGGCAAAGCAGCACTATCAGTGACTTTAATCAGATACCGTTTTACAGGGTTTCTAACCAGCACCTAGGTTAAACAGGACGTGCGCAAACAACCCACCGACAAAGTACATTCTACCAATCTGATAACGTCATGGCTGACTATATTTACGGTCGGCCGAATGGATAGCAGACTCCTTCACTACAGAACAGTCACGGTGCTGCATGAGGATGGCTTACGAGGATTGGAATTAGCTGCGCGAGATATCACTGCGCAATCAACTATCTACCCGTAAAAGGAGCAGAAGCTTTATTATTCCCCCACCAAAACCTAGATCGTTTAAATACATGAGGTCCGCATACTGAAAGACAAGATTCAATTGAATACGTGTTTAAGAAAATGGCAGGTTCCTATAGGTAGAGTATAAACAGGAGAGATGGATAGTGGTAACTTTTTCAGAAGGGCATGTTCACAGTCTTAAGGCGACTTAAGACTGTGTTCACTCGAATGACCAACCACCAAGACAGTTTGCCACCCCTCCTACCAAAAAACCTATAAGAACTCTTTTGTGAATTCCATTATAAAGATGAATTGGCAGTTGATTAGCCTCTCGACAATTCATTTTTCCCTTGCAGTATTTTCGCCCTCTGGTCCGAAAAAATCACCTAGCCAGAGTTCACCCTGTAACCATTAGCGTGCTTCCATCGCTAAAATTTCTCCCAAGTACAGAGCAATCCCCCTCCCACTACTAAGGCAACTGGCCGTATTCAACTAACTAATTCGATATTGCTTTGGTCTTTGGAATTCAATTTCATTCGGCCTATCATTCTCATGTAGAAGGCAGTAAAAACATAACCGACATGACCAAAAGAAACGATGTCTCTTTGAACAGCCTCCTCACAAACTAATCCCTTCGAGAAGCTCAGGCCTCAACATACGGGTTTCAGAAGCGTTAATAGTGCACCTGGAAATAGTGAATAGATATCTAAATAGCGATCTTTTGAGGCTTAGAGCAGAGTGCACTGGCGGTCTTCGGTTCTAGTAAATGCTGGTCGCTCAAGTGACAATAAGCAGGAGACTGGGCGATACGGACTGAAAGTCGGTCATTCGAACTACTTAGATGACACTCTGGCCCACCTCTGGCCAATGCTGACGGAACCACCCAACGGAACGTATTTAGATTTGGGGGTTCCAGCTGAATACCCCAAGGTTAAATTCCTGCTATTCTGTCGTGTGGGCGATATTTTCTGGTCAGACATTAAAGCCACAAAGGCGTGCTCTGCTTTTTACAGGAACAAGGCTTCAAATGTATCGCAAGCCGGGCAACGGATTTGGCCCAAGAGGATCTAAAACTTGTCTTCAAGGATCTATGTTTAATGGTCGAACGTGTGCACGGTAGCAGTCCCCATAGCAATGCATTGTATGACGGCAGACAAACTATCCGTCAACCAGGCCGACTGACATCGCGATCTCTGGTAAGATAGTCATACACGAATTGTACATCCCCAACGACTGCCTTAATGTGTTCTGACCGAGAGACGAGGAGGGCATTTGTCCAGTTGACCGTGATAGTAAAACGGAGAAATCCGGTGCTGACCTTGTATAGACTTTGGCAGAGTCGGGTGAGAAATGTAGAGCCTGTACAGATTATCACCCGAAAAGGATTACCTCATGAACAGTCTCAATCAATAGCTGCCAAATCCCGAGGAGCAATTGGAAATATCGCACCGGCGGGATTCCAAGCCATGACCTCTGGTAATGAAGAGCAGTGCGCTAACCACTTCATCACGAGTGCAAACGTACCTGTCGGCGATCAAACAGCAGGAAGCTGCAAAGGTTACCTTGGTGCAATAAAATATAAAGCCCAATAACATGATTTTAAAATTGCCTATTTCTATCAGGTATGGTGAGCGGTCAATGGAATTTCCTCCTCTGGCGTTTTCCTCACCTCCACCTATGTTGTTTTGGGAGATGACGTACAGGAGGAGGCGGTTTCAGATTGGTTTTGGACAAATGATCTCCTGCAGGGGGGTATTTCACTTTCGCTATGCTTGGTTTTCATCCCTCCTGCGCTATGCCGTCACAATTAGTCCGCTTTGCGATTGTATTAACACCTAGCTAAAGCACTGATCATCGCCATAATCATTAGCGAGTGTCAGAGTCTAGTACGGAAATACGACTCCTTCGTTCCGACGGCTGGATTTGGCGACGACGATGACGACCACGGAAGGCCCGACGCAAGGGGAGCGCATTCCTCCAAACTAGAGAACAAAATGCGTGATGTGTGCCGAACATGTGGTGCATGGCGTAGCGGAACATGGAAACGCAGAAGTGGTGCAACACGAGAAAGTGAACACGTGTGAGTAGCAGAAACAAAAAAACTCGACTATTTACTGAATAAATGCACAACGATAGTTCAATGTTTGGTGGCGGTTGGTGGGAAAATGGAATACAAAAATAGGGTGGAGTTGTCCTTGGAATTAATCTTTACGAGGTGTTGTCAGTGGTAGGGGGTTCTGAGTTCATGGGATGTGGCCTTCGCCTGGATTTCTGAGGTTTGGCCTCACGTAGTCTCTTTCGGCGCTTGCCAATGTCTTCCTCTTCCTCTTCTTTCGTACCTACTTCTGCTTGTCGTCGCGGCTGGTAGTAAGACTGGTCACGGTTGTGTCCATTGTCTTCTGTGTTGGTGTTCCTTACGTTATTTGGTTGAGCCGTGTCATCGCTCTGTGTCCTTAAGGCAAAGTTTTCAGTCATGAGTTCGAGTTTCTTTACAGATTCCTGCGTAGGGAAAAAGAAACCAGATTAAATTCTTATCATAGCATTTACCTGCAAACTTCGAGCTTAAGCCCTGTGTTTCAGACTATATAATACGTTTTTGGAAGAAGGAACATGAGTATACTGTCCTATCAAGAGGACTAGAATGAAGAAAATAAGGAAAACTTTCGATTATGGGGTGCTAAGTTACTGTTCAGTTGCAATCCAGGATACGGCAGGACCCTACTCCGTCCTACTTCAGGCCTTTCTTTATCTGTGTCATTGTCTAGCCTTGATTATTTTTTTAAGTTTAAGCAGTCACTGAGGAGGTGGTTGTACTCGAGGTTTTATTCGTCAAAAGGGAAATCATGTCAACATAACTGAGTCTGTTTAAGCTTTCTGTTAGAATAAAGAATATTATATGAGACAAAACAAAACAGCGTTAAGGTTCTAGTAGTTCAATATCGCGTGCAGGTATAATTATAAAAGAACCATTTGTGTCACATGGCCATACAGCGGAAAGTGACTGCGACGATAACGCTAAAGTAAAACTCAAAAATATTTTTTTTGCACCGCGACAGAGTAGGCCCATCGCTGTCTCAATACAAACAACTCAGAAAATCCAAGGGTCCACTGGTAAAGTACTGAGGAATATTATTTTAGGAGTCGAAGCCTAAGACCCCGAAATGGTGCGACTGTGTCGGAAAAAAATAATATTTTAAAGGCGATAAAACGTCCAATAACGCCAAGACACCACGACGTGGTCTACGGGTGCATAATAACAGTGATCTAACACTTGGGCTCCACAAGAGTTTGGTTTGTCAAAATAACCACCATATTCTGAGCAACGCATACTGCTTCTATCTTTGGCGCTGCGGGTTCAGACGCATCAGCGTCCGGCAAAGAATTGCCACCTAGCTAGATCAAAACACAAAACAGGGAGCATAAGAGACCCGTTACACGTCCGCTCTAAGACAATCGACATAGTAGCGTTCGAGATCCCGGTTCTTCCATGCCAGTGTACGCGACAGCACAAAAACCATCGAGGATTCGGTAGCACTTTGAGCTCGTTGATTTTGGCAGCAAACAAACGATAACCAAGTCCATCTCCGTCGCACTCAGTGCTAATGTTCCTCAGTATGCAATTCGGTCTAGGATATTGGGGTAGAGCCAGTTAACTGTGCTTACTTTCTTATGCCAAACTGAGCGCATTATAGTAGCCGTAACGCACTATGACGTCGTTGCGAAATAATACCCGGTCTATCTACCGCGGTCTTATTTTATATAACTTTACCAATTTTAGAAATTATCCTGAGCAAAGAAAATGTGGCTTTGATCAGAGTAGTAAGCTCGACGCTGACGAAGGTGTAAACTTGTGTGGAAAGACCTTTAAGATCTCCAACTGAAATAAAGGATTAACTCACTGGGTAACCGACTAAATTCAGTCCGAAAAGGAGGCCTTCGTCAGCAAAATCCGATGCTAATGGAATTCCAGTGCTTGTCGATGGCTCCTGATCTTCTGTCTCGGGGCAGAGCGTTTTGTAAATCTTTTTCTTTGCCTCAACGTACACGTTGATGGCGAGGTCCAGCCCGGTCAAATTCTGCTTCAATTTCTCGGGCATTTCATGCAAGTGGTTGGGAGCTAGATTTGTGACTGTTGGAGTGGGTTTTTCGCGATTTTTTGCCAAACGGCGCCGGTCAGCACTAGTCAGAAATGAACGAAATATAGGAAGCACCGTGTCAGAACGGGTGTACAAAGGGGCCCCGGGATAAAGTTCCTCGGATTGCGCAGAGAATTTGAAGGCACTTAACGCACATAACTTCCGAAATATGAAGTATGCATCCCACTGACGATCTCGCAGCAAACCAGAAGCCAAATGTACAACGGCTGACCAAGTTTCAGGTGTTACTGATATTCGTGCCTTTTCGGAGAGAAAAAAAATATTAATTACAAGCGCACATGTGTTGTATAAATGAATATTTTAGTGCTCAGTGTACGTGAATTCGTCGCGAAGCAAAAATATTTCGCGGAGTGCGGCCGCATTAGCTCGGGGAAAACTGGTTTCCCTTCCGAAAACACGAAATAGGCCAACCAATGGAACAGATTTAGCGGTCTTCTTAGCTAACCGTTACCAATAATCTGACACATTTACAAAAATGAGTCCAGCGGCAAATCCTAAGATCGTGGGAGGTTTCGCAAAACGGTGAAACCAGGGATTAAGCAACAAAATAAGTTTGCCAGTAAAAGTGGTGCAAACGGTACCACTAAGTAAAAACATGCAGTAATTCAGCAGTGATTGTTTATAGTTCGTTGCTGGCCTTACCTAATGATTGCTTTTATCCTCATTTTAAGGTGAGGAAGATGGTCCGGGTTAATACAAACGAAGAGGCAAGTTCCAGGAAGGGCAAAGGGTTCCCATCGTTGGGCTGATCGGAGACCAAAATTTTTGCTACGTTTCTTAATTTGTTTGGGCGCGACGCGCTCCGATCAGCCAGACGATGGGAAGTCTTCGGGCTTCGGGGGGCCTCTACGTATGCGCAGATTCGGTTTCTGCAAAGGTGCTTCGACAAAAACGTGTAACCTAAAAGTGTTTTACACAAGCCCCCGGTAAAGACGGAATTAGTGAAACGAATAGTATTTCAAAATGGCATAAGAATGGTCCGAGGGCTCTTTCAAGATTGCCACGCCAGGCTTCGCAGGTACCGTCAGAGGATTGGTCAAGAGAAGATCAAATGCTGTGAGTTCATGAGCGAGAACGGTAAAATTTTTCTCCTGTGGAGGGTGAATGAAAGTTTTTGAACAGAGAGCGATATACGACACAGCACCGGAGAACTACTTAAGAAAGCTGTCTAATCCAACGGCGCATAACCTGTCGTCAAAGGAGCTGACGAAGGATCAAATGCACATGTTATGACATGAAGCCTCATTCAATACAGCTGATGCCACAAATGTGAACAGTATTGCAGCGGTGGAATCAATCCTCAGTCAGATGGAGGCAACGGATGAGAAAAAGGGCCTTATCCGACACCAATTGTCGTAACTTTTCGTGGCTCACAGGCTGCGCGACGTGCTATTCAAGGTCGAACGTAATGTACTAGGGGAACACAAGGCCAACAAAGACCTCAGTATCGCACCTGCAGATAAGGGGTGTTCCACGGTCGTTTTGAACAGGACAGTCTGCCTCCAAAAAGTCAAAATTTTACTGGAGGACCGCTAGTCTTATGTCCCTCGTGCAACCAACCCCGTAAAAAGCTGACACGCGATATCAATGCGACGTTTTTGGCATTGGAAAACTCGGGGCAATATCGCCGGTTGACCGATGCATGGCGAGAACCCAGGATACGGCCTCGGCCCGATTCTATGGCATTCCTAAAGCGCGCGGAGAGCATTCCCCGCCGACCCATCGTATCACGCAACTCCAACTTGCGGATTGGCAAAGTGGTTGTTTCAGTGTCTCAAATTCCTGACCGCTAATTCAGACACTACCGTCAGTTCGTCAACACAATTCTTGGAGAAATTTAAATGGGTAATCCTCCTGACAAGTGATGCTATGGTATCCTTTGATGCCCCGTCCCTTTTTGTTTCTATTCCGCAGGACCCGGCAGTAGAGGCCATCGAATTACTCCTACCAGATAAATAGGATGAAACGGAGAAGCACCTCGGACACACCCAAATCATCCAACTCCTGAATTTCTGTCTTAAGACTTACTTCATATTTGACGGAACAATCTACGAGCAGGTCAAAGGCACGCCGATGGGGTCGCAGATTTCGGGATTCATAGCTGAGGCCGTCCTACAACGATAGCAGTCCCTGGTTTTGTGACACCACAGACTAAAATTCTGGGCTCGGTACGTGGATGACACCTTCGTCATCATCGAACGGGATCGGGTGCTGGAATTCAAAGAACATCTCAACGCCATCTTCCGGGACATATAATTTATGATTGAGGACAAAGAAAAACAACCAGCTGGACTTTCTCGATGTCCTCGTTCTCCGCAAAGATTGTGGTGACCTGAAGGGTACTCAGGAAATCGGCATACACGACAAAGAATTACAACAGCAACCACCCAATGAGCCACAAACGCAGTTGCGTAAGGGTATTATGCCAGCGTGTGGAGACACTGCAGTGAACCGGAAGACAAAGTTGTCGAATTACAATATCTTCGATGGGTGCTTAGAGTGAATGACTACCCGCGAAACTTCGTCAACCAGTGCATACACAAACGAGACGAGACAGAATCCGACCGGCCCCAAATGTCGAGATCTTGCGCATACGTGAAGGCCTCGAAAGCCGTCAACCGTTTTCTCAGACCCCTTGGAATTGTAGTAGCACACAGACCGGAAGCAATCATAAGGCACTAGGCAAAAAGATCCACTACTGCGGCAAGAAACATATAGGGTTGTTAACCAGGTTTGGTTCATTTGTGGACAACTATGTCGGAGAAACTGGAAAATTACTCCAAACGCGAATGGCCGAACACCTTGAAGTCGCGAAGCGGAAAGACGCCAGCTCCCAAGTCGCGGCTCGTTATACGGGACCTGGCCACAAATTCAGATTTGATAAAACCGACATTCTCGCGGGAGGCGACAGCAGCGAACCGCTCAAGCCACGGTTTTCCGGTCCCCAATCAAGAAACAAGCGCAACGACCTGCCCACTCCATATTTGGCTGCTGGTAAAGTAGTTAGCCACGCGAAGAACGTGCGGATGACTACTGTTCCTAGTGACAAGGTCGGCGAGCTAAATCGGCCAAGAGCTCACACGGATGACAAAATCCAGCCGTAAGCAATTCGACTGCGGGTCATTATCACACCGCATGTAACCACGTGTGATGAACGTGGGAGCCGGTAATATTGACAGGCACGCAGGCGCACAGCATCGGCAGGACAACTGCATAGAACAATATCTGGCCTGTTAGACAATTACCACTAAATGTAACTATCTGCGATGCACTCGGGAGCTATCCATTGTGATAACATGTAGTGGCCTAGCAACTGCATCCTATAAGTGCTGCAAAACCAGGGCAATCTTATACTGACTCTGTCTAAAATGATGAATTTGAGTGATGATACGAAAATTCAGGCTAATAAAGCTCTTGTTCCAGTGATCGTGTCTTCTTCGTGATGCTCCGTTTTTTGTCCAGATCAATGTAAATTTCTCGTCTTTGGCACCTTACGCGCATACCAGCATAACGTAGTGAGAATAAATACCAATGATTTCCCAGCCGTCCCAAGTTATTCCTTTGTCCAGTTAGCGCCAATGGCATCAAAATTAAATCAAGACAGTGGATAACAGTGTTTTACCTTTCTCGTGAGCATTGTAAAGAACAAAAGCAAGAAGCTTATGAGCCCTATGAATGTGAAAAGAATATGCAAACACTAAAATGACAAAACAAGCCCACAAATAAGCAGGTGTAAATATCTGGGTTGGAAACCAAGCGAGGGATCCAAACAGACATAGCGCATAAGATTCGGAGCTGATTTATAAAGCTGGACAACCCGACAGCCACTGCACGTACATGTGGAGTAATCACGAAACACTTTGGTCCCATGCGGTGACCGTGGCAAGTCGAGAGAAATTAACCCGCTGATAATCGCCAGTCTCCTAGACGTTTATAGATGTCCCTTGGTGGTAGTATGCCATTCTCGAATTTTGTAAGTCATTTCATGTCTATCAGCTTCCCGCTGTTCTTCTGTGCAAACAAAAAAGTATTATGCGTAAAATTTACTGTAGCTTCAGACTATTCTGGCAGATTTTACTAAGTTCCGACATCTCCCTTTAGCTTGATATAATCCCTGTGCGGTTTTGTTTCCTGCGGTCTCTGCATGCTTTCTTTCACATGCTACAGCCTCGTGGTAGCCACAGTCCGCTTCTACGGTAACGTACTCTTTCGCATTCTGATACGATTAGTGCACCGCCTTTATCATTTTCTCTGATGCAGTAGTCTCGCAAGTGCATTAGGGATATCCCATTATTCTAGAGTCCGCTAAATTAAACTCTGCAGCATAGACATCCCCAGTATTAGCGAACGGCACGAGACAGGGTCCATATGTCACACTCCTTAGCGCATACGACATAGGTAGAAAGTAGATGAACATTTACAACGAGTACGGTTCGTCCTGCAATCAAACAATCTTCCCTGATCGCATTCGACAGGGTTATCAAGTGGTCCAGTAATAGAGCATTTAATCGATGAACAACTCAGTCCCTATTGGAACCATGTTTTTTTCGGATCTGTGGCAGAAATATAGCTCGCTATTCCACTGCGACATAAAGCGATCAGAACTTCGGAAGAACCCAGTACATGTTGAATAACAGTAACAGTAAACATGTTTTGGTGTTCTTACCTGTTTCTTAATTGGCTGTTTTTCCAAAGAAGGCATATAGTAAATAGAGCGCACAGATTTTAGATAACTGTGGCGTGCTCTTGGCAACGATGTGCTTAACAAGGTGAAAGAATATGCAACAGAGAACATCCGCAAGACCAAGCTGTGTTTGCCTTCCGTAGATTAAATGAATAAACTGCCGCTTTTGCCAAAGTGTTATGAAGTTTGCAAAGCGAGGGCTTCCTCCTTTGACAAATTCATTGAGAAAGTCGTTGAGATCCTCCTCCACACCGAAAATTGGGGCGTTGATCGTAAACAGACTAAAGGTTTTCGATGCCTACAAAATTGACTTATCGCAAAAGCGCAAAACTACCTGTGCATCTTCCGTCATTGGGATACACACGGCTTTTTATTTGTTGTGATATCGAAAAAGATAAAACTCGAAGTGATGAGGCAAATCTAAGCAAATAAGTTAACGATGGAACATACATTATGAACGAAGCAATTAAAGAGCGCAGAAATGATTGAAGTTTCAAACCGTCACCTCATATTACGGCCTCTCAATGTGCCTTGGATAGGCTATAAGCTAGATTGCTCAGTTAGCACAATAGCAGCTTGCCACAAAAACCAATGCATATAAATACAACCAAAAGACCACATAATAACAACAAAATGGCCTAATAAAATGTATCAGTATATTCAGTACAATATATTTGAGGGAGATGTAGGTGAGTCAACTTTCAATTCCCAATTTTGTACATGCGAGTTATCGTATCAAAAAAAAGAACTCTCGATATGTTTGCAAGGCTAATCGATATGAGCCAACTGGCTGGAATATAGTTGAAAAAAACTCCCAGTTATATTTAGGA
>WEDG01001924.1:0-53366 GCA_017591395.1 Schistocephalus solidus | reverse complement strand
ACCGTATGACTTTTTGAGAGGGGAGGTGGGAAGTTCGGGGAGTCAGACATACCGGGTGTGGAGGCACACACAACACCGGAGACCCTCACCTGGTTTAGCCCGCCGGTCGTGATGGTTGCCCGGGGTGTGGCCGCTGGGAAGAACCCAACTTCGAGGAGCCACAGGTGAGAGTTGGGTACCAGTTAGAGGCGGCCACAGGAGCATTCACCACCTGTACGAGACAAATGGAGCAACCAAATGCTATCTGTGTGGTGCTACCTTTAACTAGTACCCATACACCCCTGGGCAGCATAGGACTTGCATCGCATGGTAATTTGTAGTGTCACGGCTATCTCCGAGTACACACACACATGATGGCCTCTTATTTGCAGTCTATTGCGCATTTCCATCCCAGCTGAAGCTGTGTGGGTATCAGATTTCCTTCGATCACTGAACCATTGAGAACCGAGAAGGTAGTAGTTTTGTACCCGTTGGCGCCGGGAGGGGAATATAGTGAACCTAAAGTATATTTGAGCTGAATTCACCCTTGGCGGCCAAGGTAGTGGTTAAACCTTAAGCATCACACTGCTGAATGTGAAGTAATACGTGTTTGAGAGAGGACTTACGAGTTCGACCGCCTTAATACCTGTGTTGAATATAGGTTGATTGTGTTCAATTAGTTTGCGTTGCATAAGATGGGGCATGGATGGCCCTGACTGTCAAGACGGGCGTGCGTCCTCCGTGTTGGAGCTTGTCAAGTAGCCGTAGCTCACCGCGTCGGGGGTATGCTGAAGTGTGCTTGCATCACAATTATTTGTGTGAAGCTTGAGGCCTAAAAAAAGAAGGTGGACGGTACAGTGATAGAGGCAAACCCTAACCTTGCCTTTGTAGACAAGTTGTTGGGTATAAAACGTACTAACCGGAGAAGTAGGGGCAAGATGATGAACCGAATCTCCATTGTCAATCGGGCCTCCATTAATCTGCTGCGTGCGATCTGGATTTTCCACGCCATCACCTCAATACGAATGTGAGGATTTACAGGGCTGTTGTCCTGACCACGCTCGTGGAAAAGCTGAGACGTGGACACTTTACCAAAGTCACGCAACGAAACTTAACTGCTCCCATCCACGACGCCTAAACTGAATCCTGAAGATGAAATGGGAGGTCCTAGAAGGAACGGGCGTGCTTACCAGATGCAAGTTCGATGGAGCAATCGTAGTACCTTCCACCTCGGACGCCCACTCTGCGCAAGAGGTCACTTAAGGACGCTTCTGGGGCTGCCGCAAACAGCCTATGGGACAGCAAATCACAGGGGCCCATCAACTGCTATCGCCCCACCCACTGATCAAAAGGACACGGGTTGACCCCAAAGGGACGTTGCTCATTCACGCTCACCTCACCCCTAGCGGACAGCCGCGCTCGCAGACCTAGAGCTATCTGCACGTCGGGGCCACTGACCGCCACAGAGTTCTGAACAGAATACACTACTTCTACTGGTGTCTGTCCCCTTCTCCTGCAAAACGGAACTGGTCGTGATGGTTGTAGTGCTCTGAATGCAACCACGGCCTAGACGCTACACAATCACATCGTGCTAGTGGGTGACGGATCCCTCCAGTCGGCTGTTCTAAGGTCACGTTGCTGCGGGTGCCAGCAGACAACGCCGTCAAAGGCATAAAACGGGCAGTCCGAAGGCTTCCCTCAAGCACCTGTTAATCACTCAAATGAACCCAGAAATGTCTCGCATGTGACCGATGGATTTGAAACACTGCTGTAAAAACAACTAGAACAGCAACCTTTGAAACAGCCGAACACGGGGCGTCGAGTCCAAATGAGATACATACAAATTGGCAAGGCCATGAGCCAACACCGAGACGGCCGAACACCGCCAAGATGTTCGTATGGTCAGCTGCAGTTCAGGGTACGAATTTGCTTTGTTATCACGCCAAAAGCACTTCCTCAAGCACAAAAGGCCATTGAAACCATCAACATCCTCACTCCAGATATACCTCTTATCTGTCCCAACTGTAACGCCATGCTGCAGTCGCGGTTGGGCCTGGGCAGACATCTTCTTATCCACTGTAACGGTAGCCCTTCTAGGATCTAAAAAGCACCCATCAGCGCAGTATCCCTTGGTCTCCATTCTGACCGAACATTCGAATAGCGTGTAGGCCTTGTTCGATGGCTGGGTTCTTTTCTGTATGCATCTGGATAAGCATGCCACCATTGACGACCGGTACTTGTTATATTCACCTTATTCATCCACACTGTGCCGGTGCTTTCAGGCGTTGAAATGACCTTTTCGTGTATATGCTCTTACATGACAATGATTATTAGAAAAACAGGGCTCTCGCCCGCTTCCTACTTTCACAAGTTGACCAACACATTACCATAATCACTCATTCGACAGTAATTTGATATAATGACGGGCTGAATGACGAATATGAGCATGCGAATCTCTTAATTATTTTGTTCCGACGCTACGATGAGTTCAGTTCCATGTGGCGTTAGGGTCCGACGCGTAGGTACCTTGGCCTGAGGCATTATTTCCTTAGTAGAAGCAAGCAAGTGCATTCCAGTCAATCTCCACCAATTCGTGGTTCGGCATATTTCCAGCTGGGTGATAACTCAGCCATTTTCGGGATCAGTGGTAGGACTACAATGACCCATTCTAGATACGGCTTTTAAGACTAATCTCTCCTCGTAAGCGACCAGAGATCCTTAATGAAAGATTGATTGGCTGTCGTGAGTAACTGGTCAACGTGCATGGCATACATGAACGAAGGCTTTCACGACGCAGCAGCCACTACGGTAGCGTGTAGCTCCGATTGTTTTGGCTTTGTTTCTCCTTTTGAAAATTCCGTAGAGATTCCTTGTATGGCCGCCTAAACAGGACACGGGAATAGGAACCACCCCCGCTTAAAATAGGTGGCCTTAAGGTAAACTTCAGGAAGGGTATATGCCCCTGTCTTACCGCTAAAACCAACCCTACACTAAACCTAAACCCTACAAGTAACATGATAATAACCTTTACCCTTAGCTTATCATCACTCCAACCCCAACTCGGACCTTAATCTGAAACTTAAAACTAACCCTAAGTTTAACCCTAATCCTCACCTTAATCCTAGACATAATTTCCTTGGAATTCAGCGCAGAGCCAAATGTATTGTGGGCGGTTCCGTTTTCCGTTTCCTGTTTAGGCGGATATACAAGGCATCCTTACCGAAAATTCTTGATATGGAAATAGAGAACAAGATAGGCATAGAGCATATATTTTTCCACGTAAACAATGTTGCGCCCTGTTTACTTATGCAATAGACTGCCCATTTCCATTTGCTTAGTATCAGATTATGCTGCTAACCCATGGTCCCATCTTAAGATCTGGGCCAAGTTGGGACGCACGAGGCAATAACCCAATCCGGGTGATCATTCGTCTTTCATTATTCGTCCACCTGCACGTTTGCTCAGTATAGATAGCGTATGCACGTTCCTTGTTCACACATCTCTGTAATAAAACCAGCCGTATAAGTAAACTAATTCCCGGGGGAAATTCGACCTCTTTTAACTATCAGTTTGGCCGTTCTTAGGATACGGCATAGATTATGTAAACAAAATGAAAAGAGAGCTTAGAATACAACATAGCTGAACTTTTGCTTCAGGTTACTAAATTCGAAGGGTCTTACCAGTAGGAAAGGTTATTTTAGGTCGTAAAGCTGGTGCATGTGAAGCGATAAAAAAGGTTTCATTTTATCTTTCCCTGTCCATGTATTAGGTTGGCAACAAGGAATTATCAAAAGAAATAAAGGAGGGCAAAATTACTTAAAACTTTCCCCGCAACTCACCTATTATCACATACGTACTGAGACGGCAAGGTAAATATTTCCTTACGAGTGAAGTGGCTGCACATTTCCGTGTGTATTTTTGGATGAAGGATGTACCTTTGCGGTAATGTGCACTAATGGATTAATTAAATTTGATCATAGGTACGCAGATATGTTCACCAAAGTATTATGTGATACTATTTGTTGCTGTAAGACTGTGATTGTTACCTTAATCGTTAATGACTTGTAGCTTGCATGTGAAAGCTGACAAATTCCGGACAGATGATCACGCCGAACATGCGCTGAAGCAAAGTTCATAATTGGGGATAAGCAATGAGGCCTACAACAACAAACATATTTTCTAAGAAGATCATGCTTTCATTGACAGGGTTTCCTTCTCATTTATCTCACGACATTTTTAAATCATTCTAATCACACTGTTGAAGTTAAGACTTTGCCGATTTGGAGTATGCTCGTTTGTTGAGTTTATGATCTCGCGTGTCGGGATTTCTTATAAGCAGGACACAAGTCCAAGAACCTCCCATAATACAGGTGGCGTCGCGTTCAGTTCCGAGGAAATTAGGGTTAGGATGAAGAATAAGTTAAGGTTTAAGCTTAGCCTTAAGTTAAGCGTTAGACTTAAGTCTGTGGCTATGGTTAGTGTAAGGGTTAGGACACCGGAGTATTTAACCTTCCTGTGCTTTAGCATAAGGCCACATTTATTATGTATGTGAAGGGCTTCCATCTTCCAGCGTTCTTTCAGCGATGGGGCCTAAAGGCAAGTCCGACCATCACACATTATATTAAATTCAGTTCCCATACCTTGGGCATCTAAAAATATTGAACAAAAAATTTTTTGAGCTTAAAAGTGGCTCATACTGCGCTTTTCTGGCCTGTTTGCAGTCTGTGTAAATTTGTACTAAGTCATGGATAGTGTGGGCGCCCTCTGGAGTTACATTGTAGAAAGGTTTCGTGGACATATTTCACAACCGACTGCTCCAACGGCAATCTGCACGTTCTTTTTACATATTTTAGGCCTCCACCAACCAAAGGAATGCACGCTTTGCGCCACGCTTGGGACAATTTAGGGCAGATATTATCTGCTAATTACCTGCCGAGGAAAATCCAACTCGAGAAAAAGAGCGGTTGATCAATTAAAGCGGAGTTACTATTATATAAAATTTTGCAAGGAAACTCATAAATGCACGTTCACAGACCTCTGGCGATATTTTATAGTTCTAATTTGTAGCTAGCAGCGTATCGGATAAAAAAAGTTTGTTTCGGATAAATAACATGTTCATATTCGTCGCCGAACTCCCTCGTCCCGGTCTGCCTTGGGGCTTACCCTCGAGCCCCATCAGCAGCCGCACGGCTGCTAGTATCGTAGACAGAGAACATTGCCAGCATAGACAAGAGAGACTCGAATGGCCATTTCTGGCTTATTAGCCGTCCTCAGCCAGTCATACCCAACCCCAGGTGGTGCACCGCCCGAGGCTCGAACCCGCAACCTGTTGATCAGAATCCAACGCCACGAGCTAGTTGTCTTGCCGGTTTAGGTCGGGAATATTAACATTCATTCTTTGAGGAACGCTCATCGATCGCTAACGGAACTCCCTCGTCTCATTCTGCCTTGGGGCTCACTATCAAAAACAGGTCACGGGTTCGAGCCTCGGGCGGTGCATCACCTGGGTTTGTATATGACTGGCTGGTGACGGCTAATGGGCCGAAAATGGCCATTCACGTCTCCCTTACATTTGCTAGCAATGTTCTCTAACATTTTGAATATTTGGTGGTCACTCCAAACTCAGAAAGGGAATTATTTCGCCTGGATTTAAACATATGCTAATCAGTTACAAGCCGACTGTAACTTATAAATCAGTAAAAGCTACCCTCGTAAGGACTTAAAGCCATCTCTTGCATACCACCTTGCCTTTTAGTTGAAGATAAAGTAACGAATAAAATATGCGACAAAAGGTTTTGGCCGTCCCCTTATGTGTGTGAAGTTGCTCCAACAGTTTTATAATGTGATGAGGGAAGCTGCCGTTGGAGCTCTTCACAACATTTTTACTCGAATAAGTGTATGAATTATCTGAATGCATTGGGTTTTGATGAGAATTACCGCCGTACTCAATATTATTTCTAAAGCCTTATTCGCCTCTAAAAGTCCTTAGTGTGAAGTGTGTAATTAAAACCGAATTGGCGATACCAACATAGGTTCGGTTGCTGCAACTAAATTTATTCGTCTTTGTGAACGCGGAAGACCATTACATACAGGGAGATCAACAGTCGCGTTGCTCCAGTCTCTGTCTCTGATTCCGACAGACGGGTCAGGGATAGAGAAATTATCGTGTGCAAAGTTGTCCGCCCTCTGCATCCATGACCAGCATCCCTGTTTCGACATGGCCATGAAAACCGCAAAATATTACCGAGCACAATGTCATTTTATCGTCTGGCAGTGGTAAACTAGATATTTAGTTCTGCTTATGCAGCGGCATCGTACCTAGGATAGCATAACCGGCCTCGTTGGGCGAGCTAAACAGCACGTGCTTAGACGACCTCTGTTGTCTTTGCTGGATGCGCTAAGGGTGGGGCACGGAACAGTTGCCCAACCCCCACCGTATTGCAGGTAGCCTTCTACTGAATTCCAAGGAGGTTAGGACTAGTGTTAGGGTTAGGGTTAATGTTAGGATTCGGGTTAGCGTTATAGCATGGATAATTAATTTTCGGAGGATGATTGTTAGTTTTAGCGCACATGAGAGTATTTATGTGACACCCAGAATATACGGCGAGGTCACTCGTAGTAGGGACGGCCGTATGTTCCTGTCTGGCCAGAGTGGGATATTCTGACCGTGTTGAACATGTATGCTTTCGGTAAGGACATAGTGGGCGGGTTTCAATCTATGGAGACTCTTCACTCCAGGGTGATTCGGAGTTCTGGCCCTCATTCTTCCCTCAGTTGAAGGATCCAGTATAAACAACAACATAGACGAACTGGACAGAATAATGCCCGATACACACCGATGCAACTGACATATCAAACCAGGTTAACAGATATCACAGGTTAAAAAAATTTGCAAGCAGTATCGATTCGAACTATTATGTTATCTGCCCTCTGCCTGTATTTTAACAATTTTGCATTGGGGGACTTGAGATTGTCCCGTTTTTCAAAGTGACAGCTGTCACTTTTGGTAATTAATAGATTTTGGTCATCAATTTCGCTACAAAACACTTAGTCCCTTCCAGGGTTTAGGGATAACCCAACTGGTTTAGCGAACTAATTCATCCGTCATCATGCATACCACGTATCAGAAACGCTTCATGCTAGCAGACCGATATGGTTGGCACATTTGAAGTCAGTTAGCCACTTTACTAGTTCGCATTCGATAGACGCCAACATCGCCTAGAACTCATGCAAGCATCCGACCTGTAACATGCAGAAATAGAACGAAACCGGGTGCAACGTGGTCAAACACCAGATTGAATGTACACTGATTTGGATCAATCGTTGTGGACCAGATCTTACGCAACACTTGATCGATAGTGAACCTTGAATAGAGTGGTGAGTGCTTCGTGCACACTGGTCATCCTCACTAGTCACCACAGAGACTCACGAAGGGGTAAATCGAGCACTTCAGAAAAGGAATTGAATTGGAGGGCCATCAGTTGGTGGTACTTATGGAAAAATGCAGGAATGCACCCCAATGTGAGGCATCCACGTCTAGCTTGAATTTCGTCCTTGAATCTCGCATATCTTGAAGACATTGGAAAATTAAGTTGGCAAATGACTTGACACTACTACCGATGGAACTTGCGTCGCAGCTTGTATTATCTCTTTTCTTGAATCTAAAGAGAGGGATATCTGAGAACCTATAATCCGAAACAGCCTAATCTCCCAGACCTGGGTATCAAACTGTCAAAAAAATTTGGAATTTCCGGGGGACTACCATCCCGACCGAAAGCCTTGATTTGCACAGCCTCATTATGACATCATTTATTTTGTACAGGATGGGAACATCCCACAACATTGTGCTGGATGGAGAAGAATTCAACTTGAGGAGTTTTTGGTGATGTGCTAGTCATCGTAGTTAGGAGGGCTCTCTAAGTGCTCATGTTAATGCTCGACCTCGGTCAATTTATCTACAATAAATCTGTAATTCACATAGAGAACTAAGTCGTTTCAGGTTAGAGGGGCTACCACTAACTTCCAGAATAAGTATGTTGAGTTTTGGAGTTCCAAAGATGTTTGATATCGGATTCATGATGAGCACCAATACCACATAATGGGTCTTGCGGTATTCAAGACGACTTTGCCATTATTTTGCAGTCAGTGGAAAGAATTATCGCCGCAATAACTGGCGCGAGCAGTCTGTACAGACAACTGCAACGTCCTTGGGTTGATCCAAGCATCGTGGCCGTGCACGGTGAATCCTAAACTTCGCTCAGCTGCCACTCAGGCGGTGAACTCATTGCTGACCAGAGCGGACCGGATTTCTCTTTTCTGAACGTATAACACGTTGTACTACCGTTGTTTTACGTTAGTTGGGTGTACAACAAAAGCATTTTGGATGCAGGGAGGCGTTAAACGTTTCGAGGTTCTAGGTGAGAGCGTGCTTTGACAGAAGGTGTTACTCATAATGTATTGGTCCATTATCATTGACCTGTAGTGGCCTAACGTCGTGCGCACGTTGAACGCTGAACCTCTCGCGTCTCCATGCCCGTGCGCACCAGTGGCTGTCTGGGCCTCGACAATCCTGGCCATCCACACCGGCCAATCATCTTCAAGACTGACTCACACCTGACCGCTGGAGGCGCCGTGACGACCGCACGCTCTCGCACATTTGGGGACGTCGCAGACGCCGCGGTCGGGTGTGCCCTCGTCCGACAGCCTACTTTCTCCAACCCCCGCTTCTTATCTCCATCTAAGGAATCGGACCGGAAGGTAGTAGCGGCTAGGGTCTCCCCTATCAACTTAGCCTACTGCGATAAACCCAGCAACGAAACCGTGCTCGGACTGCAACGTAGTCAGCCCTGCTGTTCAAACGACTGTCTTTGGAAGATCAGATCATTAGATGATTAGGGTTATGCTGCTAGCACGTGTTGCTGACATCCATCATGTTCAGGTCAGCAAATCTTAACGTTTTCACTACTGTTGTATCGAGGACTAAGCCCGGAGGAACCAAATAGCTGGTTCAGTCCGACCATTTCAGTCACCAGCACCTGTTAGCTGAGCAAGTTGAAGGGAATCGCCAAATTTCTTTCGATTTTGAGAAAAATAGGTATTTACCAAACTGACTTCTGATTTGGGGAACCTTCGTGTTGTCGACCTCACGACTTCAACATATTCACTCTGAAGTTTTCACTATGCGACTCAATGACTATCTCCTCTACTATGCTCATGATGTTCTTTGTTTGTGATAACCGTTGGCTGATCATGTTGGTCGCCCAGATGGTACCCGACTTTGAACTAACTGATGCGGGTATAACAGTAAGCTGGTGCAGACTTGATGGCCCACCATTCAGCACCAGCACGTGGATATATTGCTGGTCTCTGAGGGCCGAAGTCACCCGACTGGGCAATCATGCTGACTCCGAGAATTTGCTACATGTTCTAGTAATCTACGAGTTGAACCAGTTTAATCCTGAAAAAAATGAAAACAGGACAAAGTGGGAAAGTAGACTGGACTGGGGAAATGGTTTCTTTGTGGAAACGTTGTTGCCAAAGGTTTGGTATGCCAACAGTTCCCCGTAATCTTACTAGTACTTATTAAGAACCCTTACCAACTAGTACAGCAGGTCCTAATTTAGCTACTGGACACAACGTGCTTCTAATACTTACGTTGGTCGAGACCTCGAAAATTCCTCTAAAACTAAACGAGACTGTTTAAGAATGATTTAAATGGCATCATTCTATTCATGCTACGTGCAGAGCTCTTCCATCTGGTAGCGTTCCAGCTGGCTCGTCGTATCAGGACTTATCGGCTTCCAGTTTTATTTGACGGAGGCAGACTTACGATTGGAGATAACGCAAATGAGGTGAATGGCACGCGAGCGCTGGAAGAAGAATTTTGTTCACCGAGCGTTTCGGTTCACATTCAAGCCACAAAAACCAGAGAAAAAAAATGCGAATAAAATTCTTGTTTCATCGGTCCAGTCTTCCTCTCACCTGCTTCTTACTGCTCACCTTTCCGCGTGTATAGGCAATTTATTTTGGTAAAGCGCTATCTACTTGGTTCTGCGATGGCGAACATTTCAAGAGACCTGGTTTCTGTAATAGCGGTCTCTACAATACCGTGTTGCCAAAATATGTTTCACAAAACTCCCGGTAAAAGGGACGCCCTCTCCCACCTCTGGTTTTCTTAAATCTCGTGAAACCGGGCCCAGATTGGTCTGGAACAGAGAGTGAGGCAGACGCAGTTAAAGTCCACTCTCACTAAAATAGAGTGCCAGTCATCGTCCCTGCACAACCCTGCTGTGGACATAGACAATATCGACGGTCGGACTGTCGATAAAAAGGGAGCTGGTGAGACGGACGGTGTTTCAACACGGCAGATGATTGATCCGAGCGGCCCCTCACTAGCGCTGCTTGAGGCTTTGCGAGTACCGTTAGAGGAGTGACAAAGAGAAAGACAGGTTCCCCACAAACCTACTTCCACAGAAAACGAATGCGAGCCCTAAAACAGAGCGTGATGTGCACCGCATGACTGGAGGATAATTTCCAAAAGTTACCTAATTCAATCTTATCTGAAGACGAAAAACTCCTATACAATTTGTCGTCAATCTTGATAACGGCTTAGTCCTCAGAGTAAATTCCGTTCCAAAGACTTTACTATTCTAATCAAATGCCTTGGAATTCGTATTCTTCTAAGATTTCTTTACAATATGAAAGGTCATGCATATAGTTTATTGCCGACGTTCGATGTCACGCTATGTTGAATATAGTCAGCTTGTCTCTCACAGAGTCCTCATATAGGTTTACATGATAGAGCTGAAGTCTACTGACAAGACGAAAAACGCTGTCACGTAGGTATGACCTACTTATTTCGGAGTATTTTTCAAAAACTGGCAGACCACGCTTCCGCCGAATTACAGCGAATGTAGTACCATCATCACCGCTGCCATCATGCTGAAACTTATCAGATGATATATTTCCTCTCCTTCTTGCGTAAGAAGTGTAGCTTGGATTTTCCAACGAGCTGGATAAACATCAGATGCAGATAGCGCATCAACCTACGGCCACTCAACCTGTACAGTTTAAGGACGGGGATGGCTTCTTCGGTCTTAAGTTCTTAACATAACCGAACGTGCCATCCGCTATGCAGTTCAGTGTAGTCCAACGGGGAGTTCTCCCTCCACCCGTGTACACGACCACCGGCTAGTGGTGGGTAGACGAGATAACAGATCTCAGGTGAATGCATTCATATGATCCGGAAAGCACGTGTCCATGAGGAAGCATTCGCGTTGTTGGTGTCCGCACTACAAAGAATGGTCGTAAATTCCTGGAAGCAATATATTTGGCTCAGGCAATGGACAGGGGGCTCTGAATGCCACATAGGCGGAGACAGGAGCGGCAGTGCCGAACGTCAGAGGATGCAGCGGACATGTATTCGCACAAAGTTCGACCAGCAATGGAGTCTGTTGGAGCCTAAAACGCCAACTTTTTACGTTGCCCACGCATTTGACCATTAAATGGAAAACCAGTCCAAGAGATCTACGCAATTAACATTTCGTTCTTCAACGATCACAGCCCACTTCTATTTAAATTCATAGAACGTTTTTCTCCGTAAACTTGCCCCACGTTATGAAAATTTATGTGATCCTCTGAAAATATTTCCATGATGGCGTTAAATTCAGAGGTTAAGCTCTGTTATGGAAGGAAAGTAGTCTTCCTCTCCGAAAAAGACGCTGAAGAGCAATTGCATAATAAAAGTGAAGAATCCATGTCTCTACTAAAAAAGACGACAAAATAAAACAAAGCCACATCTCAAATATAAGAAGGCAAAGCTACCGGTAAGTCAGCGAGGGGGATCGTAGACAATTTTAAAAATAATAAGATTGTCATGATCAGCAGTCATAAAATAAGTTTTGACATAAAAAGGGGTGCCTAAAGAGAGGCATATCCAGACATAGGATGAAGTCATGCCGAAAAAAATAATAAGAAAAGAAAAATAAGAAGTAGGGAATAGGGAGATGAGAGCTCCGAGGCCCTATCTAAGATGTGGATGTGTTGGAGACTGTCATAACTAGGAAGGCCATTGCTTCATGACCGAACTGGGGAACTCTCGTCTTTACAGCTGATCAGGAAGTTCGAGCCGCAGCAGCTGCAATGGCGGCAGCTCCTTTGCCACTACCGTCTTCAGACAATCTCAAACGGAACTAAAATGAAAAATAAACCAACTTAAATGCCATGGTGAGTACTCAGTTTATGTTTAAATAAATACCTATTTGAAGATATTATGAAATATGTTAACTTGGAAGTTCATAAACATCCCGGGTCGGTACATAGCTTATTAGTTTAGAGAACTATGAAGTCTGGATGATAACGGATCACCTTCCGTTGATGATTGAGGTAGCTTTCCTAAATGCCTCTTTGTAGGACGGGAGCGATAGTGTAACACTCGGTTGACTGGTTTTGATATTTATATAAAACATTTATACTGCGCCTCTAAAGTAACTGCATTTGCTCGACGAGTTTTAAAAGCTTGTTTTCCAACTGGCCTTCTAGTAAGGATTCCTGATGACCTAACCCAATCCTATAATTTATTCCTTTTGATATAAGAAATAAGTAAGCTTATACCGTTAAATTGTTGTGGGTAAGTTATCAGTGCCGGCAAACAAACGCAACCGACGTGGCGTGCAAAAACAGCCACAAGAGACGGATTGCCAACTATCATTCTGAAAGTGCGATGCTCGGATGCATTTCCCAGATAGACAGGCTGACTATACCAATTGAGATGCGAAAGGGATACTTATAAATGGCTAAATCTGCCTCGGGACAGAGCTAAAGTAACTAAACACTCCGCCGGTACGATAGTTGTGGGCGGCAGAAGTTAACCAATCAGCTAAAAGCAGCAAAACAACAACAAAAACAATGTGGACAACAGAACCAACTTAATCGGCGGTCGCAGTGTATGAATTCCACGTTGGCAACACATTTTTTTCGAGACTGGAACAGTGACATTGGCTAAATGAAGACGCGAAAGCTTTCCTCAAGTTTCTAGGTACGCGAAACCATACATAGATTTGTGAGGGCAGCGTTCATTGGAATGAAATCGAAAATCTTGGGTGTGCATAAAAATGCTACGGGCGAGTTTTGCATTTCCGGGGCAAACGAATAAAAGTCAGCTGAGATAACAATGGCATCTGACGTTTCGTACACCCGTTTTTGTTAAACAGGAGTTAGAATTATATTGAAAAACGCTACAGGCGTTTCTCGATATTCCTCATCAAGGTTGAGAACTTCGCTGACAACTTCATTGGACATCACTGACAAAAGAATTAGACTAGCTTCAGAATTATAAAAAGGCCCTTGCCTGGATGCCTTCCGGCCTGAGTTTGTCGATGATGTCAGTCATATATTCGCGGAATCTGGTATGGAATTTGTACAGCGAACCGTCGATGCCCACGGTCACATGCTTTCGGTCCAGTTTATGTAAAAGCGCTGCGATACCTGAAAATAAAATGAGGGATTGAAGATAAAAATCGGGTAAAATTACAGGAAACGATGGTCAGTGCTTTGCACACAACTTTTTCGTGTTACTGGAACGCATAATAAGAAATCAGTGGCTCACGGTGACTATGAGATGGACGATTCACACTTTTCAAGTGTAATTAAAGAGCCAAAAAAACTAGTATATACGGCTTTTGCAGTTCTAATTGTGAGGTAAAAAGCATGTTAGGAGAAGCTAAGAGCAAATTTTTAGTCAGTGAACTTGCAGACAGAACTTAACTTAGGATATCTTAACTGAATTACGCAACTGCTGCCAGGAGTCAGAACAGTAAGCTATGAAAACACATTTGGTAATAGTTAAAACAAATAAGAAATGAAACGCAAATGTTTTGCAACATACAAAAACTAATATCTAATGCCCTGGTGGCCCAATTGTCAGTTGACCAGAGAATTTTTCAGCAAGCACTCAAAGCCAACAAATACTGGCAGACTGAATCTAATTACACGCCGCTCTACAGAACTCTTTTCCATCTTCTGAATCATGTTGGACAAAAAACATACCTAACGGTGAATACACTCTACTAACTTCCAGCGTTTTTATACAAGGACACGAGTGCACATTTTGATGTCTTCACTAGTTAGCGGCTAGCAATATTTTAATGCCTTACTCGCAATAAAATGGCGAATGGCATGTGCTGAAGCCTGCACCGGTTTATTGTCACACCAGCATCAACTGGTTAAGAGTCAATACAAAACTAGGTTCCGAAGGCATTACAAGTTTAACCTTACTTCGGTGCAGTAGTTAATGAGGTAACAGCGTTTATCGCAGCCAGAGAAAAGTAGAAGCAAGGTAGAGGGGAGTCATAGGATCGCATATGGACAAATGCAGAGTGAACATGACAGATGTACACGGGCGCTGACGACAGTTCTTTTGGTCGTCTACCACACATACAATTCAACAAAGCCAAACGGCGTCCATGCCTGTGATATATTATTCGAGTCAGAGATTGTACGAGCCAGTTTCCAGGCCGGATTGGGCACTTTTTAATGAAGTAGCGATAGACAGAAAAAGATATGTACGGTTTCTCTAATACTAACAGTCTCGACTATAAGTCCTAGTTGTCACCTCATTTACCAGACCGTCGGCTGTTCCAAGGTATAGCGAAAGTAAACTAATAAGCACGAATTAAGACAATATGCGGTAGAGTCCGTATGTCTCCAAAAACCTTCCTGCATTTTTGGACACATGAAATGGACGGAATCTTAAAAGTTAAGGGTCAGTTTCGGAAAAAAACGAACTAGTAATGACGCGTAAGAACTACCTGCTCCCGCAAGATACGCTGCTCGCCGGGCAACAATCTCGCAAGCATAGCGAACTACCCGATCGTCGATTGGCTCCACGATTGGGACATTTAAATCTTCAGTCAACATATAGTGGGTACTGTAGAACAGATGTGGTGGATCTCTGTAAAAGAAACACAGAATAACTTGTTTCCGGCACCGGTAAGAGCGGTCTTCCATAAAAGTGTAGTATTCTTTATAATAAGCTATCAAGTAAATTGAAGTCTAAGTAATGAGTGCAAACTATGAAAATTCTAAAAGTCTGTATTGTTTAAAGACAAGATAAATGTGGGCTTTCCCGTAACGTCCTCCTCCTCTAAATAGGATGCGTTCAGCGGGCTGTGAGTGAACGATATCAACCATTCAAGACGATGTCATACAAATGATAACTATACGTGAATGCCCTATTTCCCGAATTCGCCCTATTTATCTTCTGAACAGCTTCGAAGGTATATCGATAAACTACTCATTGCGCCGTGTTGCGTTGGGTGTTGACCTGCTACATTTTTGAATTACATGAAGCTCAACAAAAGGGTCTTCCAAGTGTTTTTGGAAATCCATGTCAGGCGCATTTTCGATGAACCAGTTGCTATGTTACTTTGAGGGAAACGGTAAAAAGAGATATATTGGCCGATCATATGGAGACATTTATAGCAAACCTACGTAAATAACATCTGTGTTTAGGTCAATGAGGGATTTCTTTCTAAATTCATTAACTCGGCCACCATCCAAACGTTAAATAAGATGCGCGGTTGCTTAGGTGTTTTCATGAGATAGGAACATGTGATTCATTAAAAGTCCCTTATGGAAACCGACGATTCGATGGACAAGAGCTATGTTATAATTGTAGTCAATCTGCCACATCGTGCTTTAAGTAACTAGCTACCATGCAATAAAGTCTAGTGATATACGGTTAAAACTAAATAGAATATAATTTAAAAATCAAATGCTTACCTTTCCGTTTCAGTTATATATTTTGTCGGAAAAGAATGACAAGTCTTAAGAGATTCTGGTAAATCCCCTCTAAAAAGTAGTTTTTGGTCCACGAGGTCAAGGATAATCAAACGAACGAGCTCTCCCAGATACATTCCAGATACCATTTTTTCAAAACTAAAGGAGAATAAATGTCGTAAGAAACTGCAAACCAACACACAACCTACATTTGCTTTCCGGGATGAAGGCTTTCTTTGTCAATGAGTTTGTCGTAGGGAGTTAGGTATGTATCTAGATCACCTTCTTCGCCGAAAGCACCCCATTCCATGTTAATTATGACGCTTTCATCTGTTATGGGAGGACTATTCCTCGAGGCAAGTATTTGGTGCATAAAGGGAACATTTTCAGACTTCTCGATGTACGCTGCGTTTGTTCCCGTTCCTTAAAATTGGGAAACAAAGCGCATTTAATATGGCACAAGGTACATCAAAACGTAATATCAAAAAGTTTTTCATATAAATATATAATGACTGATCATAGGAAACTGACCGACAATAAGCCCGATAGCACATTTTCGATCTTCGAGTGCGCATGACGCTAATGTGCCGACTGTATCATTGACGACTGCCACGCACTGAACCTTAAGACCCTGAAAAGGTTCAGAATAGAGGGTTAAAGATGTCCGCGCATTCACTAGCTAATTTATTGTGGCATAAATAATCTGAAATTAAAATTTATTTCAGTCACAGTAAGTGTCAATCTAATAGATATCAAAAAGTGGAAGTCAGTTGTACCTTTGGTTTAATTTTGGTCATAACAGCTGTGTTTAGTTGAATATTTGTTTTTGGAACACTACACAAGACATTTCAGGATAACCACCTTACATTTTCTTGGGGCAGTAATTAACAATAGGCTTATTCATCTTCCAAAAATGCGGCAAATGCCTTAGCACAAAGAAAGGCCATGGAAATATAATATGCAGTTTTAGTGAAAGCTTAGGCTAAATGGATCAGTGCTTTGAGTGGTTAAAATATAACATACAAAACTATAACGATAAGTTCAATCGAGCGCTGAAAGTTTAACTAACATTAACTGTCTTTCTGATAGTAAAGGACACCAACAAAATGCTAGTCATATATAAGGAATTGGTAAACCGGAAAAAATCATAGATCCAGGATGGTCTATGGTTGTGCAATTACGATATACGATAACGATAACAGGTTACTTTGTAAAGGTCAAATGATAACACAACTGTGTAAAATCTAACTAATTCACTTCATCTAGGTTAAATAAATCTGCAAATTTCTTTCGCATTGCGCGACCTTAAAAAAGCATAAATGCCTTTATACCCACCTAAGCCCGCATAATCCAACTATTATTTGCCTACCGTTTTATCGATTGCCTTTTGAAGGAGGCAAGCAACATCCTTCCCCACCGCGTCACGGGCATCGAAGCCCTTCGTCCAACGTACAAGGATCGCTTCGTTTAATCCATATTGTTCACAAGGGAAAGAGAAAGTGAAACCGAGTTTCATTTCCTTGTCGGCAATACCAAAACGCTTCAGAAAGTTCTGGAGTGTGGTAGCAATGTATTCGAAAAGCTGAAACACAACGGTGTTAAATTTTTGAAACATACCTCTTCGCCTGTGCTCGTCATTGTCTCGCGAGGTATAGCGTATGTCCTCTCTTCTATTTTCGGAGGATGTTCCTTCGCAGCTAGCGTCACAAGAATAACACGGTAGTTAGTCCCTCCAAGATCTAGAGCAAGATACTGGCCAGCCTCTGAGAGAATAAAAAAAAAGTATTTTTACCTGTTCCATTAGGAAGTTTAGTAACGAATGAGGGATACATTTTTACCGAAGCTTTGTCTCGAGTCCCAATGTTAAGACCACGCAACATGGCATTATTCATATTTTTCCGGATATTTGCATAATCGGCTTGTTTCAACTCAAAACACGACAGTCTTTCTTTCACCTTGTCAAAAATTTCCTCGTCCGTTAGAACGTCCATCGGTCCGAACGACTGAACAGAAATTAAGATTATGATAGAGGCGGCAGTTGAAGGTGAACAAATGGAATGCAAATAGTGCATACAAACAAATGAACCCAAAGCACAAAAGCTAGGTTTTACGGGTTGCTCTGCGCAGTGTTGTGTTTAATAAGAGAATTCACCACCTTTACTGGTTCCTGCAATACCGGTAATGTGTGGAGCACATATAAAGGAGTGCGAAAATTGTGCGACAGGAAAATAAGAGAAAACCGTTTAGCATGAAGTCTTAAAAGATTAATGGACCAATAACTTTAGATTCTTACCAATATTTAATTTTTTTTATCCGTATGCCTTATTCTAGTTGGTTTTGCTGGCTACTGATTTGTATTCGAGCAGGCACGACTTAGTCCGAATATCGTCTATTTGTTTAATACTATCAGGATTTTAGAACACGCAACATGAATGTTTAAGTGTTCGATAAGGTTCAAGAGAATGGGTTAGGATTTGATTTCGTTATGCAGAAAATTTGTTCAAGAGATTCAGTATCAGTATCAGCTTGAAAATATTCCATGAACAATTTTCAGATCAAAAGTTCCCGCTCATTGATGAGTTCAGGAATGCGTTACTTATCCCTTAAAATGTTTTTTTTTCCACCGGGCAGACTAGCATACTTCTTGTTCGCCGTTTTATTGACCTTCGAATTGCCATCTGTGTAATGGCATGTCGAAAATTGCACAAAATTGCCAATCGTATGCTATCTGCTTGTCGTGCACACCTTTCCATGCTTGACGACTTTGTATGCATAAATAACGCAATAATGATGCCCACAGACGAGATCAAAAATTAATCATATTAAAAAACCTATTGAAAGTAACGGACCGTCTATTCTGTCTTCTTGTAGCCCATTTGCAAAATAACAGCTGCAATACAGTCATCGGGGTCAGCATCAATGCTCATTGAGCACGACATACAGAAATGGAAGGAGTTTTCAATGAACATTACGCGGTAGGTCAGACGAGCATTCAACACCTACACAAGACAAAAAGAGTGACCTAACGCTACCAACGTGACGCCTCCCCTAACAAGCACCCCTACACTCTAAGGTGGAGGTAACTAAGCGAACAACAAAAGCTATTTCAACTCTAACCCCAAAATAAAACCTCATATTGGGCCTAAAACTAACCCTTAAATTTAAACTTCTGTACCTTTCAAAATAAGCCTAACTGTAGGCCTAAAAATAACCCCATCGCTATTAATAATCATAAACCTAGGAGAAACTGTAAACCTATAACTAGCACAAACAGTACCTTCCCGGTGCTAACCAAATACAAATTCTAGAAAAAATTACAAACCCTTAAACAAACCCCATCTCTTACCCCTGATCTACGCCGTAAAACCCAACATCTGCCAAATGTAAACTTTGACAGCTTGGAAAGCCGGCGATCTCATACAAACACCCAGAAGACGACATGAGTGCTGAAACCTCCACTCTGCAAACTTCGTCCCTAAACAGCTAAGCCACCCCAAGCCAATACAGTTCAATCGCACAATTCGCTCTTCTCCTAGCGTATTGATATTCTGATCATTAATCGGTGTCCTAAATTGAGCCTCAACGAAATAAACAGAAATCTGACCTGTGGAAAACCTTCCGCTCTTTGATAAGTCAAATTTTGAATGCTATTCGAAGTTTTTGACCACGCTTATCAAAAACATTTTGCTATATAACTGTCTTAGCTTCGTTGTAACTAAACATCCAAAGCCTCATATACTTCCATCAACCTAAATCAGAAACAATAATTAAAACAAATTTACAATCGATAAAATTGGCCTCTTTGCCATCTCTCGTATACAGCCGTTTGTAGAGAAAAACGAATCTCTATTTACGATCCTCGATTCTCTGTCAGAAGCAAACCCATTAACAAATAACCTCACGAGCTTTCCACAAATGGAGTCTATCATGAATATGCTTTCCTCTGAAGTTGCCGATAGAGCAAAAACGTTGACTTAATATAATTTTCCCGCAATTTCCCACAAACAATAAACCCAACGCCAACCATCCAGCAAACTATACATTCCTGTGGCCTTAACATCCAAATAGCTTCCATCAAAAGACTCAACTCAAAAAATGTAAAAAGACCAGAATTATTAACATACTCTACCCAAACCGAGGCTGAAATCATACTAAATAATCCTGCATTAAACGAAATTTTCCGAACCCTTAAATCCTTCCTAGGTCTAGATTTAATATAAATTCAGCGAAGACAATTCAAGAATAAAACTACAGAACAAGCGAGAAATAATAAACACAGCATTCCTTCAGTCGAGCATGCAACATGTTCTTTTACATCTGACGCCCACGACAAACAACACACAACTGCAAAAGTATTTAGAAGAGGAGGTTAATTAACAGCTAAAACCAAAACTCAAATAAACTAACAGCACCCTAGCACAGCCTGAAAACAGACACGCTGAACCCAATCAAGATAACCTGCTAGATAATATTATACTGACTACAGCGACAAAAATAATAACTATAGTGACATCGCGAAACGAGCAACCACTAACACAGAAAGATCACCACCCAAACCATCCAAACTCCAACACATCCATGTGAAGTCCTACAGACCCAGAAGGACGTGAATGTAGTTCTCCTATCCCAAAAGCATTATTACCTACGCCGTCGCAACCAAAAAGCCATATTTATAGAGACAACAGAAATAGGTAAACGCCACATCCTCACTTACAAAACATACCGAAAAATAAAAGTCCATCCTGTAGCAACATGGCTACTCAACCTCCATGGCATCACTATAACCTGGAACATTATACTTCTCCAACTTACATGGAATCTCACGATCATCTAACTAACTAACTAGACCCACAAACGTTCCAAACAGAAATCATCCTTAAACACAAATGCCACCTAATCAATCCACCTTCGAAACTCCCTACACCGCAACTGCTACAGCCAAATAACACCGAACCCGTCAACATTCTTCTAAAAAAATAACTCAATTCCCCCGTCGTAACTTATCAAACATTCGAAACACCCTATGACATTTTATCGTTCACCAAGGTCTATCATCTCCTAATACAATGTCATAAGCGTAGTTCTGATTAATGCAAGATAGATAGATGTCAGTTAGTGAACATTAAATTTCTGTCTGTCAGGGGACTCGGTCTCCGCTTCCCGTTTCACGTTAACTCTCATCCAATGCTTCCAGGAATTAATGCTCTCACTCCATTAGATCGACCTTATACCACTCGTAATTCCTCCATGATCATTTCACCACCCTTTAGCTCCATAGCTTACCGTTTCCGTGTTTGTGTCTCCAAATATAGAGAGATAGAGAGCTACACTTTATTTTGAAAGTAAATTATTTGTATTTAATGCCAGATCTCTGCTTAATAAGATGCCATTGCTCCAGACTCTGGTTTTCATCCACTGCCCCGACATTGTAATAGTAACAGAGACTTGGGCAACACCCTGTTTATCCAACTCTGAACTCAATATGCAAGGGTACGACTATATTCGTAACGATCGACACCAGGGCTGTGGCGGAGGAAGCTGCATCTATATTAAGCAGCCACTTACCTTTCTGCCGTTGGATTATCGACAATTTACCGCGGTAGAAGAGAGTTGTTGGCTCCGAGTAGTTCTTAAAGATAACTACTCTTAACTCGTCGGTTGTGTCTATCGCCCCCAAACGCAAGCGGGGATTACGATCTCCGTCTCTCACAGGCATTTCATGCCACAGTTGACCTAACTATGAAGTACTGCTTGATTGCAGGTGACTTAAATCTCCCTGAAGTTCATTGGTTTCCACCTTCCGGTCCTGCAAAGTTCGAAAACTTGCTTGAGGCCATAGATACTGGCATAAGGGGATCAGGAAGTTGATTTCCCACCCGAGGATCAAACATACTTGATCTTATCTTCTGCAGAGGTTTTCAGCCATTGTCAGTTTCACCTTTAGACCCAATTGGGAGTTCAGACCATGCTTTAGTTGTTTCGTCACTAGAAATCGAGGCTGATGAAACGTTTTCAAAAAATATATTTTTTCCATGATTTCTGATCAGCAAATATGGGGGAATTACTAACACATCTTAATTCCCACGATTGGACTAACTTCTTTCTATGTTTGGATGTGAATGTTTGTACTGATACATTCTACCAAGTTCTAGGTCCACTCATTTCTCGTTTTGTTCCTCGTAAGCAAAATAATTAAAGTCAAGGATGAAGTCTACCTCCCTTTATCTTTCCGCCGTAGATTGCGTAGACTCTCGCGTCGTTTTCATCGACTAAATGACACTTCCGTCCTGCCATTGATCCAGCAAATCTTTGAACAGGCTAAGAGGCTCTCCGACGAAAAGCGACTAGCTGAAGAGGTTAACTTTGCCGAAAACCCTTCGTAAAATGTTGCAAAACTCTTTTTCGCGGACAGTAAAAAGCGCAGAGAAAAAACTCAGTACCCTGTACTTCGAGACGCCTTTGGAAACCCTATAGCTGACGCTAAGTTGACGGCTGATAGCTTCAATGCTTTCTTGTCTAGAACTTTCAGTGAACATTCGGTCGCCCCCTTTCCAAACGTCCGGGTTTGGACCGGTAACGTCCTCGAAAACATAACTTTTACCCTCTGGGACGTAACCGTAGCCATTCGGCGTTCTCGCCAATCTTACAGTCCTGGACCAGATGGCGTCCCGGTCAGCGTTCTAAAGACGGATGCAAATGATATATTTCCGTCACTTCTGTATAAGATATTCAATCTTGCTCTTGAAAGTGAAACCTTCCCTATTTTATGGAAGGAATCGCACATTTTGCCTATACCCAAACACGGCAGAACTACGTCATTTGACGACTTTAGGCCAATAAATACACTGCCAGCAGCCTCGAAGATATTAGAGACCTTGATTAAAGACAAGTTGATGCGTCACCCTAACAGAGAATAACCTACTTAATGCGGCTCAGCATGGGTTTCTCGAAAAAAAGATCTTGTGA
The DNA here is from genome assembly GCA_017591395.1 of Schistocephalus solidus. Lineage (NCBI taxonomy): Eukaryota > Metazoa > Platyhelminthes > Cestoda > Diphyllobothriidea > Diphyllobothriidae > Schistocephalus > Schistocephalus solidus. The sequence continues at coordinate 30,644 of WEDG01001924.1, read as the reverse complement.
CACCTGCCAGCTCTCTTACTTTGATCATGTGCTACAATCTAGAGATAGTGGTTTTGCAATTTACACCGTTTATTTCGACTTCACGAAGGCTTTTTGATCGTGTTGACCACGATCTCCTCCTGCTGAAACTTACCTCCTTCGGCATAGGTAACAAGCTTCTGAACTTAATATCCTCCTATTTGAATGATCGCGCACAACGGGTAAAAATTTCTGATGTTATCTCCAACTCGAGGAGTGGAGTTATTCAGGGTAGTGTACTCGGCCCGCTTCTATTTTGCCTTTTTGTGAACGATGTTCCTGATTGTTTTCAGTATGGTAGGCCCTTTATGTACGCTGATGATTTAAAAGTTGCCTATCGTTATAAACCGGTCGATCGCCACATTGTGCTTGAGCTCTTAAAAAGGATCTTCAAGCCTTCGCTCAGTGGTGTCGCACATGGCGCCTTTTTGCTCGCTTGGCACAAATGCTCCGTTATGGTTAGTTGTGACAACCATTAGCCCTCATCTAAGCATAGACGGTCATGACTTAAATGTGCCCGGGTTTTATAACGGATCTGGGCATATCATATTCTAGTAGTCTTAATCTGTCAGAGCACTGCGCCCTGATTGACTCTAAAGCACGCCAAACCACTGGGTTTTATTCTCAGAAATTTTAAAACCCTCAATATTAGGACCAACCTTTATAAAATGTATGTCAGACCTAGTCTGGAATACTGCTCGTTTCTATTTAGCCTTATGCACGCGAGTGAACGGAGGAAGAAAGAATCAGTCCAGCACTTCTTTTCTAAAAGAGTTATTACTTCAGAGCACAGAAACCTGTCCTACCAACAACGCTGTGAACTTACAAGCCTCGACCCGTTGTGGCTTCGTAGATTACAGAAGGGACTATTTTTACTGTTCAAGCTTTTTAAACGGTTTTACCGTTAACCCCTTACATCTCTGAGGCAGCTCGACCACTGTCGGCACACCAATCATAGAGATGTATTCTTATTTCTTCCTTTGGCGCACCGTTAAATACCGTCAGTTTTTCGGTAAACGCTATAGCAATCTGGAATTAAACTACCCAGAAGTATTAAAAATTCAGCAAATCTATCCTTTGTTTACGAGAGCTGTCACTAGTTTTCTACATTCAGGACACCTTCCGCGAATTTTTGGGTGCTGATTCTCTGGAAGCTCTCTTCCGTTCTGATGGCGTCCACGGACTCTGAATCCTATGCCGGACTTCATGCTGAAGGCAATATTGCTGGCTCTGCAGTCCGTAATCGGGTTATTCCGCAGTCTACGGCTAGCAGCCGCTCGCCGGCATACTTGCTGCTAGTACAGAAGACCAGATCCACAACACCGAAAGGGAGAAGTACTACACCGTGCACCTGTGTCAACACTTCCCTGTCCTAAACTTTAATCTGTTCAACAAGCTGCAGTTTTTTCTCCTGAAAATACTTTAAAGAACGATCAGGAGTTTTTTTCACTGTCAGCTTGACCCCTACTGTATATATCCCTTTTGACCTTGCCTGAAAACTGGCAATAAATAAATAAATAAATAAAATTCCAAAAATTTCAGCAAAAAGGTCCTCCATTCACCGTGAAGAATCGTCCTTGAATGCGTCTCAAAATATCGATCAATTTGGACTTCCTTTGAAATAGTGCCAGCGTCGTGCGCTGATGACCTCATTTTTGTTGTCCGAATAAACAAATAGGGTTAAAATACAGTATATAATGGGTGACCTAGGCCAATCGACGTACATATAAGAGGATTCACATGCAAATAGAGAGCAGAAAAGATGGCAGCTCAATTTCAAAAGCCCGCTTTCATCCGGAATAATCTTTCATTCGAAATTACGATGTCGGCTAACTTAACGGTTTTTAAAACCAAATTACGCAAACATTTAACTTGGGAAGATATAAAATCCTTATTGCCCGATTCCTTCCCAAAATCCCCAAATTTTAACCCTAAAAGGGTCCTCCTGGTATTTGAGTCGGTTCCCCTGATATTACATTGGTTTCTTAATATGTTTACATTATCCTCTGCAGAGTCAATTTTCGCAGTCACATTTTCGTCCCCTCCTCTTTTCAACCAACATTACCAACTGTTGACAAACTGGATGCGTTTCTCCGTTTTTGCAACCTTAAAGATGGTCATCACGGTCTGTTGCTGATCGTAGTGGGTTTTGCTGTTTCCGCTACCTTGTCGGTGGTCTATATAGTCAGCAAGGTTGCATCTAGGTGATGATCTCGTGACCTTTACTTCCCCTATTCGTTTCGACTCTGTTTTCCACGATGAGATCCTCCTGTCTCACCACCTGATGGTTGTAAACTGTAGCCCTGGCTGTTCTATGATCTCTCCCACGAAAAGGAGCGTTCTGAACCCTCACGCGTTGTCATCAACATCACGGTCCTATTGCACTGCATCGTACCAATCCTATCAATAAACAGGAAGCACAAGTTGTGGAGAAAATATTGCGAGTCTAATCAAGTCGCCTATTTTAATAAGTATAAAAACACAGAGAAACAAAATGAGAAGCCTTATTCTTAAAACGCGAAGAGAATTTGAGAAGACTTTGCTGCAAAAGGCAACACAGAATCAAAAGTTAGTCTACAGTTACCTCCGTAGATGTACAAGGAATAAAAATCAAATACCGCTGATTAAGACTGCCGTGGGCATTGAAATGTCTAAAAACAGGAAAAAAGCCGAGTACTTTTCACAGTTCTACCGCTCAGTCTTCACTAACGAGGCAATGTTCCTTCGTCCCTCAGTGGATAACCCGCCGACTGCAAGCATTAGTCACATACTATTCTCAGAATTTCTTATCCAAAAGGAATTAAAAGAACTTAAAGAGTCGAAATCCCCAGGACCAGACGAGCTTCCACCCAAGCTTCTGAAAGAACTCACCAATGAACTTTCCGCACTTCTGTCAGTGCTCTTTCAAAAGTCCTTTGACTCCGGAACACTTCCTTTCGATTGGAAGCTGGCACATATAACTCCCTTGTACAAAAAGCGGTAGCCGGGCGTCAGTGACAAACTACAGGCCCATAAAGCGACATGCATCCTTGGCAAGATTATGGAAAGGATCATCAAGAGCGAATTGATGAAATTCCTAGAGACTCATTATTTGATATCAAGCTGTCAACACGGGTTCAGAAAAGGAAGATCATGCACAACGAATTTGCTGTATTCGCTCCAGAGGTGGATCCAAGCACTTGAAGATAGACACGTGGTTCACATTGCCTTCATTGACTTTCAAAAGGCCTTCAATACTGTGCCGCACGAGAGACTGCTGTACAAGCTAGAAAGAATTGGAATCAGAGGTAACCTCCTCAAGTGGATTGAAAACTTCCTCGTGGGTCGGCGCCAGGTTGTGTGCATCGGCCAAGAGAGGTCAAGTTCTGCTGCGGTCGAGAGTGGGGTTCCTCAGGGCTCAGTACTAGGGCTAATACTGTTTTTAATATACGTGAACGATTGTGTCAGGAATCTCGACTGTGAAGCAGCAATGTTTGCCGATGACATTAAAATCTGGAATGTAATCCAGAGCCCTGCTGACGAAGATAAACTGCAGATCAACCTAACTCGGTTGGAGGAGTGGTCGAATCATTGGCTTTTGCGGTTCAACGTCGATAAGTGTACAAAACTTCGCTTAGGCAACCCATCTGGATCTGCCGAAAGTAGAAGTTACTTTCTCAACGGTGAAGCCTTAAAAGACGTGGAAACCCAAAAGGACCTTGGTGTGCTGACGACCACCACCTTAAAACCATCGTCTCACTGCTCGAAAGTGGCGAAGAGCGCAATTGCGGTGTTGCATGCCATCAGACGAGCCTTTTTGGATTTCGATGCAGATCTTTTCGCTAAGACTTTTGGAACATTCATTAGGCCGCATTTGGAATATGCTATGCACGCCTGGAAACCATGGACAGTTCAAGATCGGAACTGCCTCGAAAGAGTACAAAGGAAAGCCACAAAAATGGTAAGAAGTCAAAGCTCCTTGCCATATCCAACCCGCCTGATGAATCTTAATCTGTTCCCTTTGAGTTATAGGCAAATGCGTGGTGATCTCCTGCAGACATTCCGCATTGTGAATGGATTGGATTGTTCCCCTGGAATTCTCGGACTTCTTTGAATTTGCCACCACGACCCATCTCCGAGGTCACCCATTGAAACTGCGTGTCCAGCAGGCGAGACTGGATGTGCGCAAGTTCTCCTTCTCTGTCAGAGTGGTTTAACCATGGAATGTCCTCCCTGAAGACGTTGTGATGTCACCATCGCTGGAAAGCTTTAAAAGGAACCTTGACAGTTTTATGTTCCGCAACGAGCCTGAGCGATGAGGAATTTATCTTAACCCTCGAGAGTCGTGCACCACTTGACATATTTTATGACCGCCTTTTGTACCTTTGCAACCCACACGGTTTCTCTGTATACCGCACTTAATTTTACGTTACAAATAGGGTACTCAAAGGCCCATGCCTATTTCCCTCAATAAATTGAATTGAAATTGAATTGAATTGAACTCTATCTCATAATTATTTATGTAAGCAGTTTTTTCTCCTATATTTTTATTGAAAATTTTGGGCGTGCTGAACTCTGCCTTTGATTTAACCATAGGAGTTGTTCTGCACTGCTTTTTGTCTAGTTCACCATATATTCCAATAATTTTGGACTGTTATTTTAAAAATTTAGAATCGTTGTGAATCGGATGGGCCTACCATACTACTCATTTCTGCTGTTCCTATGTCTGTTCACACAGAGCAGTAACTATCCACTTTGTATTTATTTATACCGTGATACTAAGTTTGTAATTATGGGGCCCTGTGGACCTTAAATATACAATTTATTTGTTTATTTACAAAGAAGTACAACGTGTTATTGATTTGCAACAACTCTAAAAACTCTCGTTATGCCACCAGAAGTCTATAAGTATCATTTACGAGTCGCTTGAACCACCATGCTTTGCCGCATTAATTGTGCCGTGAAAATGGCCAGGTCACAGTCTAAATCCGTAAAACACTCTTTCAGCTCCGTTGTAGAGGGCCAAAAATGGATACTTTCTTTGCTTTAGTGGTTTGAAATATGTTTTGTATTTTCTGTTTCGTTAAATAGTGGACATGTTGGAGAGTAAACTGGCTTCGAATGGAAAAGAAAAATACGTAGTCTCTGCAAGATACAGAAGAACAGACCAATTTGAACGTGTCAATTTACTTTTCTCATTTTAACGTTGTCAAAGTTCTACGAGACTTTTCTCTTCTACGATCGTAAAATAACCTTTCGTTTATTGACTTCTTAACGGTTTCTCCCATAGCATGGATTTTTAGCCACGAGCGATTGAGTAAATAATGAAACCTACTTAACAACCAGGAATAATTGAGGATCTCTCAGGGTAATGAAACACCACTTACTCAGGACAGTATGACGGGAGGATAGACGAATTCGACAGTTGATTCAGGCGCTACAATGGTGCCAGCGTTTACACAAGACACATCCAGCACTTACAGGCAAATAACATTAGCCTGCAATATCGTTTCCTAATTCACGCAATGATTTAATAGATCGGAAGATTCCCCTGAGTAAGCGTGTATGCTTAACTATTATTTGGATGCAATCTCCGAAGTGAGAAGACGTAGAGACCTTGTAACATACCCTTCCAGTAGACATAGAGAACATTTTCTCCTAGCCGGCTTATAATTCAACAACAACAATTATTAATAAACATTTTTTTCACGCATCCAAATGGCCTTATCAAAACAAGTTTTGTATGGAGTTAAATGGTAAAATAGTGGCATTGTGGACAATAACACTATATGAGCTACCAGATATCCAGTAGAATATCGAAATAATGTTAAGAATAGAAGCAAGTTTTTCAAGTCTGCCAACAGTTTATGTTTTCGAATACGATCCCTGTGCCAATAATATTCACAAATTCCAAATTGGAAATTTTAAAAACCACTGTGAACTCAGAACGAATGAGTTAAAAAGAAATTCTGAATTGAAAGTGGAGAGCATTCAGGAACACCTACTTTCAGGAACAAATCTTCAGGATAAAGAAAGAACCTTGCGAATGTATATGGAAGAGCAGTCCGGGTTCTTCTGAGCGTAGAATAAAACTATAAACAGAGATAAGCAAATGAGTACGAAATGGCATTATAGTGTGTACATAGACCTAGCCTGAGAATAAAATTGGACGCGAAGCCTTTACAACTCAATGGCCAGAATCAAATCCGAACGATGGTGAGCAGCAAATAAAATAAATGAAATTTTAATAATGTGCATCAATGTTACCCCTGAGAGTTGGGCTAGGAAGGAAAGTATGCTACTTGGAGGACACGATGCGTGAACGGAAAAATCGAGATTTATGAGGCGATGTCATAACAAGTGAAACTACACGCGAAGAGAGAGTCGTAAGCAGATAGAATAATTTGCAGACGGTCTCCTAAATTACCGATGGTCCTTGTTTAGTGTGACGTAGTAAGCTAGTTTGCAAGGACGAGGAAAATTAAAGGTTAATCAATTCAGTATAAAGATAAAGGCACAGCTTTCGTTTAAAAACAAGTAGACTATTTGCAACTGTGAATCGATTGAAAGGTATTCCAAAGAAAGGTATACCTGAAAGCAAAGAGGAGGATGTGTAATGAGGCCCAATCATGGAAAAATTATGACGGTTGTAGTAATGACGAACTGGGGTAATGGCCAAAGTTTGGGGAAGATTTAACCTTTTAGTAAGGCGAAAAGGTGACAGAAGCTAGTTTACAGTCTTAAAAACAACAAAAGTTTTAGGCTGCTTACCTGTCATCTATGCGAGTAGGGCGTAGTTTGGCATTTCGGATATAAGAGTATTTGAATAAAATGTCCGGAAATTTTAAGTTGTAGAACGGTTGGACTCGTTCATTAAACGAAACAGTTGTCAGAAATATTCAAGACCAACCCCTGAAACCGTGAATTCGGATTCACGTATTTGAGCTCCATGGATCTTCACATTTTTTGGTATTTTGATAGACTGGACGCTATTGCAACCCTGAGACGTCAATATTCCAGTTTGCACAAACAATAACGTCATCATAAGACGGCCCGTCTTAATTCTTCACGGGAATATGGAAATTGACTATCTGTTTCTTTTTCGTCCACAGTGCTTCCGGCCCTACCAACTCAATAAAGATCAGATTCAAAGCTTATCCCTTTCAATTCGCACCTGCGAAGTATATTTCAACTTCTTCCACTTTCAATTATGACAAGGTGAGCACGAGTGGGGGAGAGTTCTCACAGGTAAAAAACAGGCACAGAAGGACTACTGTTAGGCTGATAAAATCTTGCATAATCCTGAACGGGACTGCTATGTGTGTTTGAAATGCTCATTCCCACGATGTGTCATCTCTCAGAAATGCATCTGCGCGCGCGTTTCTCACGATGCATGTCACGAACGATGCTCGACAATGTTCCGAATTGGCTGTGGCCACAGAGCTCTCATCAGATCTGATCGATTCATGTCCAAGAGAATTTTGCTCATCTCTTATCTCTCTTCTTCTTGAATCTGATTGGACAGCATATAACTAAGCTAGACGGTAGGCTATAAATGCATGCAACTTTTCATGTCACTTTTGCTTGAATACAATTTCGCAAGCTGATCGTGTTCTTTTGCTCTACCGCGTTGGGGTTGGGACAACCGCCAATTAAGCATACGCTTTGTGCATCATTTAAGTACCAGGCCGGGTCATAACAATATGTGCCATCTTTACCTTTATCAGGTAGATTGATCACGGCAGTGATCCGACAGTTCGACCGTCGTAGTCCGACGATGTCCACCGTACGCTCATGGGAAAGTTGAGCAGGGACGGTGACTTGCGCGTGATTTAGTTTTAAGTTATAGTAGCCTTGCGGTGCAGCTACCGCACTCTCTCCTCCTCCCCCACCTGAGCCCGGTGTCAAGACAGAGTCAAGAAGACCGGAGGCGGGAAAGGACGCAGGTGGCTGGCGCGGCCGGGTCCCCTAAGTCCTAGCCACCCCTAGGCGTGCCACCACACCTCTATGTTCGGCATTTGTTATGGGAGCGCAACCCGAATAACGCATGCCATGCCCTAATGTGGCCCCCGTGTTGGTCCAACGCATCTACCACGTGGCCCGTTTAGGGGGCACACGGCAGTTATCCAGCAGTACTTTCAAGCACAGCCATATTCCAGGAGAACAATAAATAAAGACTGATGAGTGGTCACAACGACATTATTAAGTAAACACTAAGTGGCTGTGACCAGCGGCTGTCCAAGTCAGAATTTTACTACTTAGCGAAACTTAATGATATCAGATGTCTATCACGCAAACCACAGAGCGAGATGCATTAAGTAGAGAACCTTGAGTTGCTCATTGGAGCAGGTTTAACTCTTTGCTGACATTTTGGAGAACTCGAACGGCTCTCCATTGTCAGAGCGTTTGCTGCCAGTATCTATCAGAGTTTTTAATGACTGGCCCAACTTGTTGGCCTTGGACTTATCAATTTTTATCATTCACTGCCTCGGCCTTCTTATAACGGACCAAACCCGAACCACCTTTTGTTTTAACAGAGGCTTCTCCCACTTTTGTAGACGGAGCATAATACCGGACGTGCTTGGCAATCAGACCAGCTGCCGTCTCTCCAATAAGTCCTATTTCAGTCGTCGTCCGCCATATCGTTTCAACTCTAACTACGTCAGTGTATCTAGGATCGTTAATAACATATTTCCTCTTACCATTTCTGTAACGTGTATTATCTCGATAATTTTTCTATTCCATATGTATTGCACTTATCGTATAAAAGTACTAAGAACAAATATAGACTACTATATTGATCCCTTCTTTTATCTCTTATTCATTGGTGTTATACCGGAATGACGAATTCATTAGAAGACGCAACATCATGAGATACTCCCGTGAAGAAGAATCCTGCTTTATATATACGACCCTATAATTCAGCTCCGTCATTATCCTTGAATCGGCCAGACGCTACAGGTGCAGCTTGACGGTCGCTAGTGTTCCGCTTTTTCAGCTCGTTGGAGGGTGCTTGTAGACCTGCCCTATCTTACGGTGAGTTCATCACGGGGTCATATTCGCTCGCATTACTTAAGTTCGATGTGACAATTTTTCCTCGTTTTTATGTACGAAATGATGCAAAATTTGATAGGCTACAGGAAGGTCTAGATTACTGTTTTTAAAGTTGGTATCTGAATAAAATGCCTCAAGCGTCAGCCTTTCCAATTTAGGGTGATTTGGTTGAAGCTTGTCCCTCCTTAAATGTGAAAAGTGAGGAACAGAACAAATAATATAACGCGCTTTAGAGGAATTCTAACCAGAAACGGCTGAACAGGACCATTAGAAGGTTAGCTTGTTTGCACGGACAGTCAGAATAAGGACCGAGGACGATATTTGATAAAGATTTACTAACGATAAGGAACTTCAAGAGAGGCTACAAAAATATAGTGTATAGTGTTTTGTCTGGATAGAGAGAGAGAAAAAACGACACGGCGGCTAAACAATTGGCGGGGAGTGCATCATTACCGGAAACAGCACGTAACGGCAATGAGAGTGTTGATGAGAGAGAACGAGAGAGTGAGCGTTACTACGAGTGTTTCAGGGAGCAAAATCATTGATTGCGAATGAGGGGGATGCCAGCCATCTTCACTAACACGCGATTTTACCATCTCGATCACATATCCCTCCAAAATTGCTCTCAGTCCATTGGAACAATCCTGCCAGTTCAGTTGGGGTGTTACAAGACAACTGCGGAGGTTTCGGTAGGGAACAGTCTGCCCTTAGATTGCATAACATGGCGGCGAATTGTCGCCTGGTATCGATGGGCTACGCCTAATCCAGCGGGATGAAACGGTTGAGAGACTGCCTCGGCGATAAGGTTTCTGTTGGCAATGGCTCTCCAGATTTCAGGTTGTCTTTCTTTTTGCCATTGTCTATTCACTCGGCGGTTGCTTCGGTTGATATAATAGCTTGAGTATTGATTACCCCGGAAGGGGTTATTAAAGTATTTTTGTTATGCTCTTTCGTCAAAGGGCGTGCTGATTAGTAAACAATTTGCTTTAAAACTAACTTGCAAAACTTATTATTTTTTATCTCTGTCTGTTAGTAGTATGTTTTTTTCTCCATTTTTAACATCATTTATGCTCTATGTTATTCGAATTTCGCAATGAGCCGCACGTCTAGGTTTTGATATAGCTTTATGAAACGAATGGTACTAGCTGTTTCATACAGCTAGATCAAACATAATCAACACTATGATATATAATACAAATATGAAGACTGTATGACTGCATTGAAAGTTTCTTACCGTTGAACTCTTCTTGCTCCTAATCTATTTTCACCTTTTTAGCAATCAGTCAACTAAGTCTAATTATTCGGCAGACCCCACACCGGAATCGACTGCGCTCGCATCTGATTGGAAGTACCTATCCCTTCGAATCGACCGCAGACGTTTCTACCTCTGTCAAATGAATACCCTCGAACGTCCATTACAGACTAGTCTTGACTCTAAACATTATTTCCCTGATACATTCATCTTCATTCTGTATAGCTGTTTTTTTACTTCATTTTTTTGCTATTTCTAAACCTTGGAAAACAGGTTTTTTTCACTTAAAAACAAACTCGTCATTTCAACACTGCTATTTAAGCAAACAAACAAACCAAAGCTTAAGTGTTTAATGAAAAGAGGAGTTTGTTTTAGGTTTTTTCATGTGTTCTAAGGATTTGACGGCGCCAAGCAGTGCCAAATCAATAAACCTATTTTTATATTTTTTTATTTTTAATATGTTTCAATTATTTGTAATAGAGTTTGGACGCAGTTTCGCTTGTGAGATGGAGGGTGATTGCTGTTGAAGGGTAGTATTTGCTTTGTGCTGGTGGCTTTTCTGGCTATGATAAGAAAAGTAAAAGGGGAATTTATGACTATGGGAAGTTTGTTCAATTATGCCCATATTTATATTTTTGTATATTTTGAAGGGTTACAGGCATTGCCCTTGATGACCCTATTAATGTCAAGTTATCATTGCATGTGTACAGTCAATATAAAATGGTGTACATTTAAAAATGTTTGAGTCAAAGCATAACATAACATCAAATGCGTTTTCACAGCCATAGGCGAAACATTGTGGAACAAAATTAGAGCCCGAAAGATTTTAAAAGGCTGGTTTTAAGTAATCATGTTGTGAAAGTCGTCTTTTGTCAAATATAATGCCATCAAGCCTTCTTTTAAAATCAGTAATGCTGTCAGAGGTAACCGTCTCGCTTGGTAACGAGTTCCAAGGTCGTACCACTCGTTGGCTGAAACAAAACTTTCTGAGGTTCAATCGCGTGCGTTCGCTATTAACCTTGTAAGGATGACCACGCAGATGAGTTGTGCAGGCAAAGTCGAAGAAATCCTCCGATCTCAGGGAGGAATCATGGCCCCGGATAATCCGGAATGTCCAGAGGAGGCTACACCGTAAGTGCCTGTAGGAAAGAGGAAATAAGTCAAGCTTTTTCAATCTGTCTTGGTACGGTAAAGTCTTAAGACCGTCAACCATCTTCGTTGCTCTCCGTTGCACCTGTTCGAGGAGGTCAACATCTTTCTTCATCCATGGTATCCAGGCTGGTATTCCGTAATCTAAATGCGGTCTCACAAAGACGCCATAGACTTTTCCGAAGAGATCAGGGGGAATATTTTAAACGCACGTCTGATCCAATGTAGTGTACATGTTGCCTTCTGGACTGCTTTCTTACAGTGTTCTGAGGGCATCAAATTCGCAGTTGTCCACATGCCCAGATCTTTGTATGTTTCTACCTCTTTTAATGCAGTGCCATTTATAAAGTACTGGTGTCTCAGAGATAATTTTCGACCGGCGCTTATGTGTAGGATCACGCACTTGGATACATTAAACTTAAGAAGCCACCTAGCCGACCAGGCACTTAGTTTGTCGATATTCGATTGTAACCCTTTTGCGTCATCAGCGCAGCTGACTTCAGTCCATATTTTAATGTCATCTGCAAACATGACAGCTTCACAATCTAGGTCATTGAGACAGTCGTTCACGTAGATTAGGAAGAGTAGGGGCCCAAAACAGAACCCTGTGGAACACCACTTTCTACTTTTGCCCATTCTGAGCTAGAGTTTCCAACAACAACTCTCTGTACTCTGAAAGACAAGAAACTCTTGATCCAATTGAAAAGTTTTCCTTGAATTCCTACGTTCCAAATCTTCTGTAAAAGAAGCCCGTGTGGTACACTATCAAAGGCCTTTTTGAAGTCAAAAATACAACATCTACTGCATGACCCTTATCTGTGGCCTTTGTCCATTTCTCGTGCGACTGAAGGGCACTCGTGAGACAGGAACGTCCTGGACGGAAGCCGTGTTGGGCATCGCATAGGATTTGGTTATTTTCCAGATAGCGCATTAAATTCCTCTTGATAATACGCTCCATTATTTTACACGCTATGCAAGTCAAACTGACAGGGCGGTAATTTTCACAGTCGAGTCGTGAACCTCCTTTATAGATCGGGGCGATGAATGCGCACTTCCATTCTTCCGGGAGTTTGCTTTCTTCAAAGGACTTTTGGAATATGATGGACAGTGGTACACACAGTTCGTTAGCAAGTTCTCTAAGTGCTAATGCAGGAATTCTATCCGGCCCAGGCGACTTGGCAGGCTTTATACGGAGTAATTCGGTTTTAACTACGGTCGGTGAAAAGTCTAGGTCTAGGTCCTCTGTTGTGGATGAGGAGGAGGTGGAGGAGTAAGGGAAAGGGGGTACACATTGGTTGACAAACTGGTTGAATAGCAGCAAAATTATTAGGCTCTCTGGTGAAGACGGTCTGGAAGAATTTGGAAAGAAGGGATGCTTTAACCTGGTCGTCGGTCTCCAGTTTTCCGTCTGCAGACCTAAGGGCAGGAATCATTTCCTGAATTCTCTTTGTACTCCGTATGTAGCCATATAGCATTTTGGGGTGTTCCAACGATTTTTGCAGTATGTTTAGTTCAAACTTCCTCCGCAGCTTAGCAGCCTCACATTTACAAACGTTGCGTTGCTGCTTATATTCCCGTAAGTGAGCATCGGAGCCGGTTTGTCTGTAACGCCTCCAGAAGCGATTCCTTTTTTGAAAGAGGCCTGCAAGTTTGAGTTTATCCACTTTGGGCGGTTTGTGGTTGTCTTTCTCCTGAGAGGACAGTTGAGGTAAACAATCCTTTTCAATAACGAACTCAATGTTGTCCAATCTTTATTGGTTTCACCATGTAGTTCTGTTTCCCAGGATATCTCTGACAGTTGTCTTCTCATAAGGGAGTAGTCCCCTTCCAAATGTTTCTTACCCAAGTATCGGGTAAATTTGGTTTGGAAACAGTGAGTACTCGAAGCACAGCGTAATGTGATCACTTGACCCTAATGGCGGTTGATCCTGTAGGTCTAGCACATTTTCCTCATCTCGGGTAAAAATCAGGTCAAGACAGTTTGACTGTTGTCCTTCTCTCGTCCGTGTTCCAAAGGTGACGTACTGAGAGAGAAGTTTGTCTGTTGCCCATTGTAGTAGTTTTGTGGTTGAAGTTATCTGGCATTCCCTGCGCAGTCCATGTTTTCCAGTCAATATCAGGAGCGTTAAAATCCCCAACAATGAGGACATCTTTCTTCTCGCTGGCTTTGTAGAGTTCCGTTATGAGAATGAGATCCTGATCGGAAGTCTGATAAGGCGAACGGTACACAACCGATATCGTCAGTGGTCTGGAATACTTAGCAGATATAGTAATGCTTAAGAATTCCACATCGCGTAATGGAATATGTATGTCAGCCATTGCGGTCAGCTTGCGAGTGACATAAACTATGACTCCTCCTCCTCGACTTGGTCTATCTCTCCTGAAGTGCTGATATCCTCTGAGTGATATTTCGGAATCAGTAATTTTTGCAGTAAGCCACGTTTCAGTGAAAGCCATAACGTCTGGTTTAATTTCGTCAACAACGTTTCTAAGTTCGTCCAGCTTGTTGAACAGGCTTTGTACATTTGCGGAGATGACTTTCAATGATCGATTCGTCGAGGAGACCCAGCCTTCATTGTTACAGGTTTTAGCCACAGGAAGGACACATTTATCTGGAGTATTTGACCGTCTTTGATTTTCAGCCGTTTCTCTCCTCTGCCAGTTCTCTCCATCAATTCTTTCCGCAGTTCCTCATTTTCAGCCGTTCCCTCGGCTCGTAGTCCGGCTGAAAAAACACTTGTTTGTGCGATTCCCGTAAAGTCCTTCTTCCTTCTAACAGAAGTGCTGCCTGGGTTTCATTTTCTAAAATAATTTTCAGAGGTCTTGGGGATATTCTCATGTCGCGGCTTGGGTCTGCTTTGCCTAGTCGGAAAGCTTTTTGCACGGTGTAAATTTCCCCTTTCTTCAGGACTGCACTAGCATATTCATGAAGCAGATTTAGATCGTGTGTCACTCGTTCCTTCGGAATGCAGGACGTGGATTCTGGGACACCCCGTATTACGATATTTCGTTTACGATTTATGGGCGAGGTCCTAATTTGCCCGCCCACGCTAGGTTGGGAGTTCACAGAGGTGGCGTTACTCGTGGATGCTGGCACGGTGTAAGTTTCCCCTTTCTTCAGGACTGCACTAGCATGTTCATGAAGAAGATCTAGATCGTGTGTCACTCGTTCCTTCGAAATGCAGGACGTGGATTCTGGGACACCTCTTATTACGATATTTCGTATACGATTTATGGGCGAGATCCTAATTTGCCCGCCCTCGCTAGGGTGGGAGTTCACAGAGGTGGCGTTACTCGTGGATGCTGGCACTTCAACATGAGAGTGATTTTTGTCCGATGCTGGGATTCTGGGGCTTACATTTTTGGATGATATATTACCTTTGTCTTCTGAAACTCGTTTCTTTATTTTCTCGGATCCCTGCCGGTTGCCCTCTTTCCTTACGGGATACTGTTTAACAGCTACATTGAGCTCCGTAGACGTAGCGTCATCTTCCTTTTTGGATGTGATGGCTACGGAAGCTGTGCCTGCGTATGTGCATTTGTCTCCCTCATGTTCCATCGCTAGGGACTGCTTCTTTTCGGGCAAATTGTGAGGAAGTTTCTTTAACTTCTCTATCTCCATCTTCAGCCCCTGCATATCCTTTTCAATCGCCGAAATTTTTTTGAAGAAATTTAAAGCATGTCGCACATGCTTCGTCCTCGTAATTGACATCCAAAAAACTTACCAAACTCTTGGCACGTTTGGCGGGAGGTGATTTTAAGGAAACATGTCCGGAAATGAGGTCATTCGTATTATGATTTATGTTTATTCCATCATTAAAAATTAGGTCAGCGAGTTTGTCGTGCGGCGATAGCTCAGTGGTATCACCGCCGTTCCCCGCACGCTGGTGCCATGGTTTGAATCTCGGCAGTGCCACATATTTTGCACGATTCCCGAAGGGTATATTTTTGACTTCCATGATAGATCGCAAAAACGATAAAGGGTGTTAAAAAATATTTGTTGCTGAAATTATTTTAAGTTTCTGGTAGCCTAGTCGATGGCTATGATAAGAAAGGAACAGATTAAATATTTATGATTATTGTATAGATCACAGTCAAATGTGTATGTAGGTATTTTGTTAATAACATATATAAGCGTATTGTTCGATTTATAACCTGAAGTTTCCGGTGGTTAGCGGCATCAGATCCCTTTTGGTCAAAATTTTTTTATTAACGAACTGGCTTGAGAAGTGTCCTATTTTATTTAGAATATATCTGCATTATTATGTGAGAAAATGTTTTGGTTTTTATTTTACTTTCAGCTAGGCTAGGACTTTTCTAATACTATTAGGGAGGGCATTCCATATAATTGCATATCTTATGGAATAGAAGATTTATTGTTGAGTTTTTTTGAATTTGGGGATTCTTATGCTATTTTTGTTACTTCTAGTGGCCCGAGGGCCATCCTGATTTGATATTATATCTATTTTGCGAATATCTTGGCTGTATGTGACCTTAAACAGGAAAGTGAGCATATTTTGGAGTCCTCTGGTTCAGAGGGGTTGAAGACTAGATATATTGTATAAGCCCATATATGAACCTTCTATGTCATCACATTTGGACAAAGATCTGGTGAAAGGTCTTTGAATCCCTTCTTATTTCTTCCGGTCACCTAAGGAAATTATACGAATGAAAATTGAGCAGTAATCCAGGAGAGGTTATACGTACATTTTATGAAGAAGAGTGTTTGAGGTGAAATATTTACATATGTATCCGCATGGGCTAGAAGCTTTTGGTGATATTCGTTTAACGTGGGGGATAAGTGAAGAGTATCAGTATAGCTCAGTTCTAAGTCTTTTATGGATAGTGATTCTGTTATTTCATTATCATCAAAAATTATGGGTGGAAGTTTTTGTGGACCAAAGATTTATTAGATTGCATTTGGTCGGTGAGAATGGTATTTGCCATTGTTACCCCATTAATTAAGCATTTTAAGATCAACTACGATGGTAATGTGCATATTAGTCACTATCCTTCAAGGTTATCGTGTGCAAAGGAACCACGTATATTTTTGTTCGCCGGCTTGGACAGTTTGAAAACCGTTAACACTTCGCTTGTACTGATCCTGACATTAAAGCTTCCACTGCACGTACGCAATTGCTCTCTGGAATTTTCGGGAATTTTTCTTGTGCCGAATTACCTAACAAAACGACATCAATTTGGAATTTGTTTATCACCTTCGTCGACTTGATAAAACAGCCTCTGCACCAATAAATACTGACAACCGCTCAGTGAACCAAAAGTGCACAACCCCTTGAAGATCTGAAGTTATCCAGGACCTTTGACCTCTACAAACGGCTGAGTCGTTCCTGAATATTCTTCATATCATTTGTTGTTTTTTAAAAGTGGTTTTGAACGAATAGGCGCATTTATTGCTCATATTGTTTCTATTGCGGCAGTGTTGGACTTCCGATTGAAATTCGCTCGTCTCCAAGCTTTGATTTTTGTCCATTAATCTGTTCCCAAAGTCAGGACTCAACGAAATAAGTTGTCATTGGATTACATATTGTCTGTTTATCAGGATCAGCCTATAATTGTTTATAGACATTGTGATATTCAGGCACACGAAAATTGATATCGGAATCTTGAATAATAAGCTAACTCAGCTTAATTTGGATCCTGCCTCATACGGGCTTCAGAAAACAGTCTCTCGCCAGGAAAGGTGTCTACATCAGGAAGGAACGGAGAACCACTGGCAAACTCACATCAAAGGCTGCAGCATTCTTTGCTTCGTATTAACATTCAATAGTGAATTCGGTTCAGACAAGCACTTCTTTTTGTGCTCAGTAAACTATTCACTTGATAATTTAAGCTGCTCGTTAAAACTTAATGCATCCTCGTAGAGATCTTGCTGGCATGGGAAACGCAAATGTTCACGACCCGACCACGCATGAAAATTATTCACCGCTTCGACCAGGACTCGAAACACCAACCTCTCGATTAGCTACCGATGCTCTTGACCGCTCGGCCACGCCCAGGATGCCAGCAGACGAAAAAAATAGTATAGCCTACAAAAATAATGATCTCTCCTATCTTTGTAAACCGTTTTCGATTTCATGTGACAAAAGCCTACCAGAAATATTCAAGTCACTCTCAGCAGACCGAGAAGAACCACAAAGCAGCAATATTGAAAAAAGCAGTGCACTACTGAACATTACCAAACCTAAGTTAAACAATGAAGGACTAGCACACTGTGATGGATGCTGAGGACTCACAACCAGAGTTTTGAGATAAGAAGGAGACCTAGATCTCCTATCGGAAATAATATCAGTCCTCATCAAACACAACAAAATTAACTCACCGAAACACGATGCAAATGAGCTGAAAAACATCAGCAAGCTAGACCATAATCATCGCAAGGAAACGGTAGAGGTCAATAGACACAACATTAAGCGAAAAAAAAGAGAAAAAGAACGAATTCATTAGAAAAAACCTCTGAGTCACTTGAAATACAGATGACCAGAAAGAAATAAGCGAGGAGGAATCTATGTCTTGCGTTTTCCCAGGTTCGGGAAATCTGGTGCACATAGAATCCGACTGCACAAAAGTAAATCAGCGATCGACGGTCTCTGAAAAGTCGAAAAACAGTAATCATAAGGTTTCTTTAAAGTCATGGACGAGCGACAGCAGAATGCTCTTTAGATGTCCATCGAACTGGCTCCTCCCATTCAATGCTACCAAGTGCAATATTCTGCGATTTGGCAGAACCAGCTCAGGGCACCAGAGAATTTACTATCTGGACGACACACCGCTACCAGAGGTAGAGGCTCAGAAAGATCTAGGAGTATGGATCACGCCCACACTGAAGCCATCGTTCCATTGCTCAAAAGTAGCAAAATCTGCCATGTCAAGCTTGTATCTTATTAAGCGAGCGTTTGCAAAGTTCGACAAAGAGTGCTTTAATAAGGTCTTCGGGATGTTCGTGCGACCACAATTGGAATTCGCCATACAAGCCTGGAGACCGTGGTCTGTCAAAGACCACAACACCCTTGAGAAGGTCCAAAGACGTGCAACCAAGCTTGTTCAAGGTCAAAGCTGCCTGCCTTACGAGACACGATTGTCTAATCTTGATCTGTTTCCTCTGGACTATAGACAGCTACGCGGCGACTTAATACAAGCCTTTCGAATGCTGCGGCTTCAGGATTGTTGCCTTGCATCTGGCGACTTCTTTGAGCTGGCCACTGCCACTACTTTGCGAGGGCTTCCCATTAAACTACGAGTGACAGGTGCAAGACTCGACACAAGAAGGTTCTTCTTCTCCAACAGAGTGATTAAGGCCTGGAATGCTCTGCCGGCTACATAATCATGTCCCCATCCGTTGACACTTTTAAGCGGAAGTTTGACCAGTACAGCCATAAGTACCACCACGACATCCGAACCTAACACATTTCCTGAAACATATTCCCATCCACAATTTTCGCGTCATATAACATACTACTCCCTATTTTTGAGTAACATTATTTTATAATTGTTTTGTCCGATGCCCTGCAG
This sequence comes from Schistocephalus solidus, assembly GCA_017591395.1. Lineage (NCBI taxonomy): Eukaryota > Metazoa > Platyhelminthes > Cestoda > Diphyllobothriidea > Diphyllobothriidae > Schistocephalus > Schistocephalus solidus. Next base: position 11,662 of record WEDG01001924.1, on the reverse strand, counting down.
TGTGTCCGTGAGATAACCCTTTGTCCAACGTCCATTATATGTCAGCCTTTTTAATTTACAGTGTCACTGACATCAATAGGGTAGCTCAAAGGCTTCGCCTATATTTCCCTTAATAAAACTGAACTGAACTGAACTGAACTGAACTACAATGAAGCAGGGCATGGCAGCCAGCAAAGTAATGGCGGAAAAGTGGCCTGCGACTTATCGACAGGCCTGGATGCAACAAACCAAAATTCAGGTTTTCCGGAGGCTAGTCGAGCAAACGCATTGTCAGGAGAACTCACGCTGTTTGAAAGGTCCATAGAGATGTCTGAAAGTCAACCAATCGTCTCACCGATGAAGACCAATTTGAACACAGTATTAAAGACTGTAACAAAGGGCATGTTGAGTTCAGTGTATTTGAGAAAAATAGGCTTACGCCTTTGAAATCCCTATTTGATACAGAAAGTCGGAAGAATAATAAGCAATGTAAAAAAAGTTACAGTCAAGTGAATGCAGGCAGATTTACGTGGTACACGGATATTGTTAAGGTAAAGTAGTCACATCATCTTCCTGGTGCAGCAACATATGTATGTCAAGCCGATGTTTAAATATATCCACAGACTGGGACATTACCATCGCCTCAGGTAGGTTATTCCACGGTTTCAAGACACGGTTGGTGAAAAAATACTTCCTCACATCCAATCTTACTTGGGGCACACTTAGTTTGAATGGATTACCTCGGAGATTATTCGTAGTAGCAAGTTGGAAAAAGTCATCATATAGGAGGGCGCAATCCATGCCACGCACGATACGGAAGGTTTGTATCAAGTCTCCGCGCAACTGCCTATAACTCAGACGATAGAGCTGTAGGTTATTTAGGCGAATCTCACATGGCAGTTCACCTTGACCTCTTACTAATTTTGTGGCTCGTCGCTGTACCCTTTCGAGCATTTTGCAGTCCTGTTGGGTCCACGGTCGCCAGGCTTGGATCGCATATTCAAGATGGGGCCTAACAAACGTACCAAAGACTTTAGAAAAGCAGTCTTCATCGAAAACTTTAAATGCCCGCTTGATAGAGTACAGCATTGAATTGGCGGATTTAGCCGCCTTGCAGCATTGCGTAGAAGGCTTCAGGTTGTCTGTCATCCAACCGCCGAGATCCTTCTGTGTGTGTGTTTCTCGGAGTGGCATACCGTTCAAAAAGTAGGGTCGCATATCAGTGACCTGATTCCGACTTCCCAGACGTAGCAGGGCGCATTTGTTTGAGTTGAAGGACAAGAGCCATTTGCGGGACCACTCGTCCAATCGATGGAGATTTTCTTGGAAATCGTCTCCATCGGCAGCATTGTTGATAACTTTCCACATTGTTATATCGTCCGCAAACATAGCAAAGTCACAGTCCAATTCCTGTACACAATCATTAATAAACAAGAGAAATAGGATTGGTCCGAGAACTGACCCTTGCAGAACTCCACTCCCGATGATTGTGCACTTTGATCGCGATCCGCCTACGCAGACCACGTGGGAACGACCGACGAGAAAATTCTTGATCCACGTAAGAAGTTTGCCTCCAATACCAAACATTCTTAACTTATAAAGGAGACGCTGGTGCGGAACACTATCGAATGCCTTCTGGAAATCAATGTAGGCCACATGCACAGTGTATTTTGCATCGAGTGCTTTTGTCCAGCTTTGCATAGTATAAAGTACGTTCGTAACACAAGATCTTCCCCTAAAAAAGCCGTATTGTGCAGTTGATGAGGTTATGGGTTTCAAATAAATCATCAATTCCTTTTTGACAAGCTTTTCCATAACCTTGCAACAGATTGAGGTCAGGCTGACAGGCCTGTAGTTTGAAGCAAATGCCCGACTACCGCTTTGTGAAGCGGTGTAATGTGGGCTGTTTTCCAGTCGGTAGGAAGCATTCCCGTGTCAAACAATTTCTGGCACAGAAAGGATAGCGGTTTGGCCAGCTCTCGAGCAAGTTCGAGGAGTAACTTTGCTGGAATCTCGTCGGGGCCAGGGGATTTGCATGCGTTCAGACTTTTTAATTCTTCAAAGACCGCCTCTTCTCGAAAGAGCATATCCTGAATAATTGGTGCTCCCATAGTCTCGCAACTAGATGGAATAAAAACAGCTTCTCGGGTGAAAACTGACTGAAAGAACTGTGAAAGGTGTTCAGCTTTCTTTTGAATTTCTGTAATCTCGAAACCATCATCGTTTCTCATTACAGGAATCGGGTTCCTGTTTCGTGTGCTTTTTCTTGCATAGCTGTAGAGCAATTTGGGATTGTGAACTGCTCGCTGGAGCAAATCCCTCTCGTAATCCCGTCGGCTGTTGAAGATTAAGCTTGTAACCTTGTTCCTTTGCGTTTTGTTTGTTTGCAAGGCTACATTTTTATGATTCAACTTTCCATAACTAAAAGAAAGCAGGATGAAGAAACGAGTATTTTTCCTGACAGATCATTTTGTCTGGTAGTTCAGGGAGTCTCAGAGGCTACTGGAGAAACACCAAAAGAAAGGGTAAATCAGGATCTGCTGACATTTCAAAATTTATTGAATGATACACAAGAAACTAAAGGTGACGGTCGAAATCAAAAAGATATTTCGATTGGGGCCTCTCGTTACAAATGAAACGCATGAGGTTCGACCAAGACCATTAAAAGTCGTTTTGGGGAGCGAACAGCAGGTAGATCTTTTGCTCTCTCGAAAGTCCCGACTACGAAAGAATCATCGTGGAGTTTTTTTTCCAGCCGGATTACTCTCCCATCGATCGGATGAAAATGAGGACAGCGGTAGCAGAATTGAAAAGACGTCAATACGAGGGGGAACAAAACTTAAAAATTGCAGACAACAAAATCGTCAAAACGGTGCGTTCGTTTTTATGAAAACATCCGGTGAAATTGACGGCAACCACGCCGGTCAAAAGCCCTACAGAATGCCTATAGATTTGAACCCAGACAGGAGACTGGATATATCTTGTGAAATATCCAGCAAAAATCGCCATGTGGAAGAAAGAACTAAAAATCTTCAGAAATCGAGGGAAGAAAACAAGATTAAAATGATGTACACAAATGTGCAGAGTCTATTGAACAAAATGGATGAAATTAAACTGGTCGTGGACCATTTACAACCTGAGTTCATAGCTCTAACTGAAACATGGTTAAATGAACAAATCGCAGACACAGAAGTCAGAATATATGGTTTTCAGCTTATCCGCATGGAAAGAAACGGACGTAGGGGTGGTGGAATCGCAATGTTCATACGAGAAGGCATTGACTTCATTCAGGATGGGCCCTCGCCAAATAGGATCTCGTCTTGCGAAATAATTTGTTGCAAACTGAAAGTCCCAAACCAACCAGACCTCCATATTGCCGTGGTATATCGATCCCCAGGACAGCGAACGGACACGGATGAGGCACTCCTCACAGAGGTAAGCAAATCTGCCGTAGCAAACACTTATTAATACTTGAAGATTTCAACGCTCCCGATATCGATTGGGTGTCAATGTACTGCTCGCGATCGGAAAGTTCATTCGAACAGAAATTACTTCAGTTGGTAAATGACGAGTTGCTTACCCAACATGTCACAATGAATACGCGGTTCCGAAATGGGCAGCAGTCAAGCTGTTTGGATCTAGCCATAAGTCGAGATGACAATTGCATCCTTGCATTAAGTTCTTACGTGCCGCTTGGACGAAGTGATCATTGTGTTCTTGCTTGGGAATACAGTCATTTTTCTGTACCCAAACGTCGTGCAGATAGGGAGAGAAATTTATGGAAAGGGGATTATCCAAAAATGAAAGAATTACTGAATGGGATAGACTGGAGCCCTGCACATGTACCTGACCCAAACGCTGCCTGGTTTTTCATTATTAAATTGATTCAGCAGTTGGTAGAGAAATTCTGCCTACTTAAAAGGCGATCGTGCGTCTCCCGACCCGAGTGGGTGACATCGGAAATAAAAAGGAATCTCAAGACGAAAAGAAGACTGTGGAGAACATATGCCAGATATCAACAACCGGAACATTTTTCCGCTTTTAAGAAACAAGAAATAGGTGTCAGAATCTTCTGAGAAAAGAAAGATCAGCCTTTGAGTCAGAAATAGTCAATGACATACCAAGAAATTCGAAAAGGTTTTATGCTAACGTTAATAAGGCAAAACGAAATCGCGACTGCATTCCTTGTCTTAAAGACAATCAGGGAAACAGGTTAACTGATAACTCTGATAAGACCTGCCTCTTATCCAATTTCTTTATGTCCGTGTATACCGAGGAACCACCTTTTGACGAGGACCAATACTAAAGTACTGCCACATCTACAAACAAAATAAGCACGGTGTCGTTCCCAATGGACACAGTTAAAAAAACTCTGAAACAGCTACAGCCCACTAAATCACCTGGCCCAGATGGTATTTCCGCAAAAGTTCTCAATGAACTCACAGACCAGCTGGCCTCTCCGCTCTTCAAGATATTTGAAAAGTTCGATGGAGGCGGGGGCTCTGCCTTCCGAGTGGAAGATAGCCAATATAACCCCCATCTATAAAGGAGGAGCGAGGACATCACCAAACAGTTTCCGACCAGTCAGCGTCACAAGTATCTGTTGCAAAATGATGGAGAAGATAATCAAAAACGGAACTGATGAGGCATCTTGAAGAGAATAACTTGCTTAGTTCATATCAACATGGATTTCGAAGTGGTCGATCCTGCCTCACAAACCTGCTCACATCCATGGAAATTTGGACAAAATCATTAGAAATGGGTTTGTCAGTCGATGCGGTCTACATTGACTTTAGCAAAGCCTTTGACAAGGGTTCCACACAAACGTCTGATCTTTAAGCTCCGTCAAATGGGTGTGTCTGGCAACCTACTCAAATGGTTGGCCGACTTTCTCACAGACAGGCGCCAGCGTGTTTGTATTGGAGATGCCAAGTCTCACCTGGAAACCGTTCACAGTGGAGTTCCGCAGGGCAGCGTTCTGGGTCCCATTTTGTTTCTGAAATACGTAAACGACTGCTTGGATTGTCTGACATGTGAAAAGGTAATGTTCGCTGACGATCTGAAGTTATGGAACTAGATTTAAAAAGTGGAGGATGCGCGGAAATCACAACAAAACTTAGATCGCTTGCAAACATGGTGTAATGAGTGGTTGTTGAACCTTAATCTTAACAAATGCTTAATAATCCGACTGCGGTCAAGTTCCAGAAGGATGATTAGGATTGAATACCAGTACTTTATCAGTGGTCACCAACTCCAGGAGGTAAATATTCTAAAGGACTTGGGTATATGGATAACACAAACTCTCAAACCATCGTCGCACTGTGCGAATATCGCAAAAAAGCTATGTGTATCTTTGACGCAATCAGGAGGTCCTTCGTTAATTTTGACGGAGAGCTTTTTGGGCGCGTGTTTGGAACATTTATCCGGAGGGTGTTGGAATATTGCGTTCAGACGTGGCGCCCTTGGACGAAACATGACTACGCTCTGCTGGAGAAAGTTCAACGGAGGGCAACGAAACTAGTCAGCGGATTGGAATGCCTACACTATGAGGGCCGCCTTGAAAGACTTAAAATTTTTCCCCTCTTATAGGCAATACAGAGGGGATATGATCTTAGTCTTCAAACTGGTCAGAGGAGTTGATTGTGCTCTTCAGATGGCCAACTTTTTTTGAATTGGCAAACATGAAAAGTCTCCGAGGACACCCATACAAACTGAAAAGAAAACAAGCCAAACTTGAAGTGCGGGCCAACTTCTTTTCCCAACGGGTGATTGACGAATGGAACAAACTGCCAGCCTCAGTTGTTCAGGCTGAAAGCGTTGAAATGTTTAAAAGAAAACTTGATGCATTTTTGCTTGATGGACATATATTGAGTCGACGCAATGATCGATATGCTAAAACGATTCGCTTGTTTTGCTAGCGTCTATCTGTAAATAGGGTTTTAAAAGGCTCTGCCTATCTCCCTTATATATACTGAATTTTACTGAATCTGCTCATTATACGCATATGCGAGTTTTAGATAGTCTGCATATGTAGATGGTTTGGCTGTGGTCCATATGGTGGATAGGTCGTGACTATATATTAGAAAGAGAAGGGGACCTAAGATGGTGCCCTGTAGCACTCCACTAGTAAAAGGAGATAGGTCTGAGACAACGTTTCGAATCTGCACTAATTGGTCAGTGCAAGTGAGAAATTCAAGTAGGGCAGGCTGTATTTCATGGTTTATTGTCCTCGCTATAAGCCTTTTATGGGGACTTTGTCGAAGGCTTTTGTGATCGAAGTATACTGTGGCTATCGTATTTCCTTCATCTCTGTTTCTGGAAATTAATTCCAGACAAGTGAGATGGCAGGATTGACATGACTTCTTAGGTAAGAAGGCATGCTTGTAGAAAGTCCGAGGTTGGTGTTTGTCAAGTACTTTAGTATTTGATTGCAAACTATTTTTTCAAAACTTTTGGTAATTGTCGTTGTTCTACGAGCACCACGATAGCTTTCGATATTATATCGGTTACCATTTTTATGGAGTGGTGCAATGCTGGAATATTTCCACATGCATGGCAAAATTGAATTTTCTTGTTTTAACGATAATTGTCTAGCGAGGAGTATTGGGGCATATGTCATATGGTTAATTTTACATGGAGGGATTTTATCTGTCCCATAGGAGGGACATACTGTTTCTCCCCTAAAATCGATCTCAGTAAGAGTGCATGCGGTTAGTTCGGTTGGTTGTGGGATAGTTCATATTCTACTGTTTAGTTAGTGGAGAAGTATATGTTGAATATATTCACTATTTTTGTTATCATTTGTTATTATTTGTCCCGAGTCCGTGATCATAATTTGAGGCCATGATTTTTGGTGATTTTTAATTTTCTTTTTAAAAAATTGGGCTGTTTGTCTTGGGGATTCAAGCGCACGGTGTATTTCAGCTATAATTTTTTTGTTTCCATTTTGGTAGCTAGGTTATGGATTTCTTTAATTCATCACAGTGTGGATAAGTAACTAAAACAGGGCTCGTGTAGTTGTTTTTTAATTTTTTTAAGTCGCTTTGAGAGAAGATTTTGTATTTTCGGCTTTTTAAGTGGGCAGCGTTCTTCTTGGGTATATCTAATATGGAATAGGGTAGAGTATAGCAGGTTAATTGTTTCTGCTGGATGTTGTTAGAACGTATAGGCTCCAGTCCAATGATGGAATAAAGCTATTCACTGAGTCCATGTCAAGTTTTCTTGGATTAATGTGGCGGATGTTAGAATCGTGGGCTGGTTTTTTGCTATGTGGGAGCGTGGTTATGATTGTTTTGTGATCACTATCAAACTGTATGCTGTCACCATGCGTACATATAGGACGCATATTATTGGTGAGAATAATGTCAAGTATGATCTTTAATTGGGTGGTTTTATCGAATATTTGAGTCCATTTGTGAAACGCAAAGAAAGATAACAGTTCGTTGTGGTGTTTGGGGCTCAGTGCTCAATCCAATTAATTTATGTTTATGTTAATGCTTGATACATTTTTCATTAAGAATTTAAGGCCAGTATCCTCATTACTACATTTAGGGGGAGAGAAGAGACATCCGATTAATATATTTTTTTTGTGGTTCTGAGATTGCATCGGCACAAAAAAGCTTCTCCAGTTAAAAATTCATTTAAAACATCAAGAAAACTTTATGAGGTGTAGAGTTGATGTAGATCAAACATCCTTAACCTCGTTTATTTAGGTTAACTTGTCTACAGAATGTGTTATTTACGATAAATAGGGATTAATTAGATATAAATTCATTTTTCAATGTTTCAGTGATGCAGATCATATCTGGGTTATAAATTTCGATAAAGGTTTTGATTTGAGATATTTTACGAACAATAGATTTCACATTAATTAGAGCTATGCTTAGGACATTGCATTAGGAGATGATAGACCTTGGTGAAAGAAACAATTCCCTAGGGTGTTTTGAATGTTTGATGGGTTATGACGCGGGAATTGAGTGATTGCTTGGAAGAATGTGGACGGGTTATGTGTTATTTGGCTGTAGGTGTTGCGGTGTAGGGAGGTGCGAAGGTAGATTTATTAGGTGGCAATTGAGTCTAAGGGGGATTTCTGTTGGGAACGGTTGTGGGTCCAGATAGTTGGTTAGATGGTCGTGAGATTCCATGTAAGTTGGAGAAGTATAATGTTCCAGGTTATTGTGATGCCATGGAGGTTGAGTAGCCATCGTGCTACCGGAAGGACTTGTATTTTTCGGTGTTTTTTAAGTGAGGATGTTGCGTTTACCTATTTCTGTAGTCTTTATAAATATGACTTTTGGTTGCGACGGCGTAGGTAATAATGCTTTTGGGATAGGAGAACTACATTCACGTCCTTCTGGGTCTGTAGGACTTCACATGGATGTGCTGGAGTTTGGATGGTTTGGGTGGTGATCTTTTTGTGTTATTGGTTGCTCGTTTCGCGATGTCACTAAAGTTATTATTTTTGTCGCTGTAGTCAGTATAATATTATCTAGCAGGTTATCTTGATTGGGTTCAGCGTGTCTGTTTTCAGGCTGTGCTAGGGTGCTGTTAGTTTATTTGAGTTTTGGTTTTAGCTGTTAATTAACCTCCTCTTTAAACTACTTCTGCAGTTGTGTGTTGTTTGTCGTGGGCGTCAGATGTAGAAGAACATGTTGCATGCTCGACTGAAGGAATGCTGTGTTTATTATTTCTCGCTTGTTCTGTAGTTTTATTCTGGAATTGTCATCGCTGAATTTATATTAAATCTAAACCTAGGAAGAATTTAAGGGTTCGGAAACTTTCGTTTAATGCAGGATTATTTAGTATGATTTCAGCCTCGGTTTGGGTAGAGTATGTTAATAATGCTGGTCTTTTTTCATTTTTTGAGTTGAGTCTTTTGATGGAAGCTATTTGGATGTTAAGGCCGCAGAAATGTATAGTTTGCTGGATGGTTGGCGTTGGGTTTATTGTTTGTGGGAAATTGCGGGAAAATTATATTAAGTCAACGTTTTGCTCTATCGGCAACTTCAGAGGAAAGCATATTCATGATAGACTCTATTTGTGGAAAGCTCGTGAGGTTATTTGTAAATGGGTTTGCTTCTGACAGAGAATCGAGGATCGTAAATAGAGATTCGTTTTTCTAGGTGTCTAGGGACGACGTTTGCAGAGTGGAGGTTTCAGCACTCATGTCGTCTTCTGGGTGTTTGTATGAGATCGCCGACTTTCCAAGCTGTCAAAGTCTACATTTGGGAGATGTTGGGTTTCACGGCGTAGATCAGGGGTTAGAGATGGGGTTGGTTTAAGGGTTCGTGCTAGTTATAGGTTTTCGGTTTCTCCTAGGTTTATGATTAGTATTAGGGATGGGGTTAGCTTTAGGCCTTCGGTTACGGTTAATTTATAGCCACCGGATTGTGTTAGTTTTAAGTTTTTGGTTAGACTTACGTTTGCAGTTAGGCTTAGTCTATAATCTTCGGGTAGTTTTAGGCCTACATTTAGGCTTATTTTGAAGGATATAATAGTTTAAATGTAATGGTTAGTTTTAGGCCCAATATGAGGTTTTGTTTTAGGTTTAGAGTTGAAACAGCTTTTGCTGTTCGTTTCAGTTACCTCCATCCTAGAGTGAAGGGGTGTTAATTAAGGGAGGCGTCATGCTGGTAGCGTAAGGTCACTCTATTCGTCTTGTGTAGGTGTTGAATGCTCGTCTGACAGCAGTGAACGGCTAACCAACTCCCACCCGTGACTCCTCGAAGCTGTGCTCTGCCTAGCGGCCACACTCCAGTGTTCGGCACTGTGTGCCCCCACACCCGGCAGTCTGATGCTCATCCTCCCACTTCCCCCCTACGGAGAGAGAGACATGTAATCCCAGGCTAACTAAAGTCGCTTTCCCAGTAAGAAGCAATCGTAACCCATAGTGGAGATCGGTAGCCACCTGAGACGTACAAACAGCTCTAGTATAATAAATAAATTGCATATTTGAGGTGCAGAGGGCCCCAACATTACAAACTTAGTATCGCAGTATAAATAAATACAACGTTGATAGTTACTGCTCTGTGTGAACAGCCAAAGGAACAGCAGAAATGTGTAGTATGTAGGCCAATCCGATTCACAACGATTCGAAAATTTTAAAATAACAGTCCAACATCTTTGGAATATATGGTGAACTAGGCAAGAAGCAGTGCAGAAAAACTCCTATGGTTAAATCAAAGGCAGATTTCAACACGCCCCCAATTAAAAAAAACTATAGGAGAAAAAACTGCTTGCAAAAATAATAATGAGCTAGAGTTGAAAGGATTGGTACGATGCAGTGCGAAAGGACCATGACGTACACATTTGGTAGTCCACAGTCTAATATGCTACGGTTTCTTTGGATACTAACTATCATCAGAATTCAATTCTGGATCCTAAGATGCTGAGGACTTAAGTTCATTGACGCATTTTCGTGAGATTTTTCATACACCTAAGTGATCAAGAACGAATCACCTCGACGTTTCATTATCTCATTCTGAAATGCTACTACCGTATTACCCTACTCTACCACCTGACCATTTTCTCCTAAGCAGTTTTTTCTCATACCTTCTATTCAAAAATGAAGGCTTATTGAACTGTGCCTCCATTTTTCTGGTTGGAGGTTTTTTTCACTGCCTATTTTTTCGAGTTCACCATTAATTTTAAAACATCGCTAACTGTTGACATAGCAGGACAAGTTATGTATTTGTACATTTTATCTGCACACATTGTCATAACTTTATTTCTTAACTAATGTTTGCTTAGACAGTGCCTTGCCGGTGCTAACCAAATATAAATTCTAAATTCTAAATGTTGATGACAACATGTGAGGGTTCAGAACGCTCCTTGTCGTGGGAGATATCATATAACAGTTGGAGCTACAGTTTTCAACCATCATGAGGCGAGACAAGAGGAGCTCATCGTAAAAAACAGAGTCGAAACGAATAGAGGAAGTAAAGGTCACGAGATCATCACCTAGATGAGACCTTTCTGACTGTATAGACCACCGAAAAGGTAGCGGAAACAGCAAAACCCACCACAATCATCAACAGACCACGGAGACCATCGTCAAGGTTGCAAAAAGAGAGAACCGCATCAAGTTTGTCAACATTTGGTTATGTTAGTTGAAAAGAGAGGGGGACGAAAACGTGACTGCGAAGATTGATTCTGTAGAGGATAATGTAAACATATTTAGAAACAAATGTAGCATCCGTGGAACCGCCTCAAATACCAGGAAGACCCTTTTCAAAGTTGAAAAATTTGGGAGTTTGGGAAGGAATCGGACAATAAGGACTTTATATCTTCCGAAGTTAAATGTTTACGTAATTTGGTTTTGAAAACCGCTAAGCTAGCCGACAACGTAATTTCGAGTGGAAGATTATTCCAGATGAAAGCATATTTGGAGGCACAGAAACGAGAACAGATAGTTGTGGAGCTAAAGCGTGGTGAAATGATCATGGAGGAATAACGAGTGGTATAAGGTCGATCTACTGAAGTGAGAGCGTTAAATCGTGTGCGATTTGGGCTAGCGTTAACGCAAAACAGAAAGCAGGGACCGAGTCCCCTGACATACAGAAATTCAATGTTCGCTATCTGACATCTATCTATAGAAGAGAAACTGGGTCCAGGATGTGAACGAAGTCTTCGAGTAAAATCTCTCGGAACAACTTCAATCTTATTGCCGTCAGAGACGTTTGTC